>JAVJIF010003522.1:0-275057 GCA_038442645.1 Agave tequilana
CCATACCTACATCAAATATAATAGGGGGGGATTTTGGTACCCATACCTTATTTCATCCTATACCATTAGTACTTCGAACCCAAACATGATTATTTGAAGTATTTATAAGATCAAAAAAAAAATTTAGCTAAGTGACCCTTCGGCCACAAAAAGTACATGTATAAATTCTACCATACATGAATGCATGATGTGCATGATGAGCATGTGGTGTATGAGCATGCTTTGTGTGTGATTTAAAAGTGTGAGCATGTGTAGTATGAATATGTCTTTTTGAAGCATTTTTCTTGAAAAACATGTCTTCTAATTTAGCTTTATTGAACTCACATTTCTTTAAAACATTTTCCAAATTGTTGATTTTAGTTTCTAAGATAGAAATTTCATTTTCATCAATTGAGAAACTTAGCTTTACATGAGGTCTTGTAGCATCAAACTCTTTTTGTGTTGATAAAAGAGTGGAAGACAAATCTTTTTTTTCTTTAGAAAGAATGATAATTTTGTTTTGATGAACTTCATTTTCTTTTCATTTAAGATAATTTTCTTAAAACATCATAATTATCTGAAAGTTCTACAAATGCATCTCCTATATCATTTATAGTTAACCACAATCATCAAGGAATGGTTCAGAATTTACCTGGGGTGTGTTATCATTGCCATGAAATAAACATTTGCCGTGTCCACCTCCTTTTGGATTCACTTTCTGAATCTCATGTGGCTTTGAGAGCTTTCTTCATGAATGGTTTCTTTTGCTTGTTTAAGGAAGATGACTTGTTTTGATATCCGGACATTCGGCAACGGGTGTGTCCGAGTTTCTGACAGTTGAAACAAATGATTTCTTTTCTTCCTTACCTTGCCATCGTCTCCTATGTTTGATTTTTGCCTTATTGTACATCCTTCTTATATTTCTTACGAGGAGAGATAGATCTTCATCATTATCTTCTTCTTCATCATCGTCGGGATGGTGGGAGTAGACTTGAAGCCTATTATCTTCTTCTTTTATGGTGTCGTTCTTCTCTAGCATTCCTTTTCATCTCATGGGTCTTAAGGTACGATAAGACCAATGGGTTCCATCTCTTCTTATCATTTAAAACTCCTTCAATGTAGTGGCTTTGACTTCCCGTGATGGTGGAAGTGCACGAATGACCTTCTGGACTTTTTGATCATTATCGATTTCATCACCTAAAGAAGAAAGAACATTAGTTATTTTAGAAAATTTCGTAATTATATAATCAATAGACTCATTTTCATACATAATGAAGTTTTCATATTGAGAACGCAAGAGATCAATTTTAGCTCTTTTGACTTGTGATGTCCCTCATGAGTGACTATTAAGTGTGACCAAATCTGGTAGGCGGATTTGCAATGATATGACTCTAGTTAAGTCGTCTTCATTCATGGCTAGAAGCAATGCATTGTGTGCTTTGCATTAGCATCAAATTTTCTGGGAGGTTATATCGGACCAAGTGTCCTCATACCAGTGGTATACTAAAAGGTTTAGTCACCACCTTTGCAACCCGGCTTCCAAGGGATTGCAAAAATATGGTCATCCTAACCTTCCATATGGAAAGTTAAAGCCATCAAACTTGGGAGGGGTCCTAATACTTTCGGCCATATTTCCTAGTTGATAAAAAAGAAGATGTCATAAAATGATTAGCAAAAATGATCTCTCTAAGGATGTTAAGCCAAAAATTAGAGACCAAAGCTCTGATTCCAATTGAAATTACACCTAGCGAGGGGGTGAATAGGTGTAATGCTAATCATAAAAAATTCAATGCAATATAAAATAAGATGATGCAACCGATCACTCAAACAAGACTAGAAGCCGAATTCCCGTGAAGGCTCTGAACTTCTCCTCGTGATTTCTCTAGACAAGAGTTTGAGGTGCATAATACTATCTTGTTGTGATGAGTATAGATCGACAATAATGAATGAATAAAAAGAAAATAAGTAGAGACAAGAAAGCAATCACAAACAGGAAAGATTTATTTTGAGATTCGAGCCACTGCTCTACGTCCCCGCCTTCACCACCGTGAAGAATTTCCAATCTATATAGAACTTTCCACTAAAGGATTACAACCGCACGGAGTACACAAACCCTAATACACTCCTCTAGTCCAGAGATAGCATAACAATAATGGAACAATCTTGGGTGATCAAAAGACCACAAACTTTCTCTTAAAAAACTCTCTTACAAAACCCTATAGAATAAAATATAATTTGAAGCTCAAGAATTTGTAAGTGAGAGTAAAATCAGAAGAGAGATTTTGAGAACCAAAAAACTTGTAACAAGATTTTTAAAAATAAAAACACAAAACTGAAACTTGAAAATTCTCTCTTGAAACCCAAAACTGATTTTTCAGATAGAATTGTTGTTGTTGTTAACTCAACCCTAATAACCCTTTATATAGGTTTAAGGAAGAGTAAACTTAGAATAGCTTACTTCAGGTTTAAAAGGAATAAATTGAATCTTAAAATTCAACAAAACACGTTTTAAAAATATGTTAAAAATCGGCCTCCAGAAAATTAGCCATTCTACCAATCTAGCAGACTATTGGTCAATTTTGAGCACAGTTTTTAGGCCTAAAACATCAGAATTTAGAAATAGGTATATAGAAATAATTTGTAAATATTTAAGTCTCTATTCTACTGCAACTTGAATCAACTCAATATTATTTTAGAGTAAAAACTTATCAATACAATACAGAAAAGTGTCAAATCAGAAAACTGTAAACTGTTTTCAGAACAATAACAGACTTCACCCAATATTTGATATCTTTAACATTTGAATCAGAAAATGATTATTGAATAAGAAATGTATCCCTAAAAGTTATCTTTGAAATACAATTTAAATCATACTAATTGAATATAAGAATAAAAAGTTATGATAAGAAATCTAAAAAAGTGTCGAGCAGATCAGCAGAACTAAAAACTGGTTAAAATCCAAAACCATACTTTTGAAAAATGTGCACTTTTGTGTGTGTATTTTTGAGCTTCAAATGTATATTCTACTCTTTAACATACTAAAACTAAACACAAACTGAAGTTTTTGTCGATCCGCATCTTCTAGATGACCTGATCCAAATACAATCCAACGAGCTTGACTCCATATGAGTGCTAGATGCGATCTGACGCGCAGCTCTTGAATCTACATGAGTTAGCTCCCAAAACTCCTTTGTTGAAGCTAAACACCTACTAATATCTTGATAATAACTGAAACTATGTAAACATAAGATTATTAGTAAACTAACCTTCATTAGTTGGTCATCATCAAAACTAAGGTGAAAGGCCTCTGGGCCAACAGTTCCCAAAAGTGAGTTTCATCAACCCACTACGACAATTGATCAAAGTATTTGATTTGCTAAGAAAGGTCAGAATCATAGGAATTTGACCTCTTGGGTTCTCCACTGGTGCAGTTTCAGGACAACAAAATCGACTGGGAATATGAATTCTCTAACCTTGATCAACACGTCTTCTACCTCACCCTTTGGAATTTTTACCAATCTATCGGCCAATTGTAGGATAATCCTTGTGGGTTTTAACTCACTCACTCCTAACTGCTTGTAAACTGAATATAGAAGTAAGTTGACACTCGCTCCCAAATTTAGTAAGGCCTTGTCAATCACTGTGGTTCCAATAGTGCAAGATAGAGTTGGACATACAGGGTCCTTGTATTTCACTAGCATTGTGCTATTTATGATCTCGTTGATATTTGCAGTAAGGAAAACCTTCTAAGGAGTCTGATGATCTCGTCTCTGTTGACACTAAAAAAAAGACAGATATTCTGCATTCATCTTCAATCAGTCTGAACGGCGTCTAACTTATCAACATCTACAAAAGATAAGTCGAAGACAAGCTGATGATCAGAGAGAAGGCAGCAACATGGACATTACTAATTTAGTAAAGCAAATAGTAAGTCAAAGTTGCCTTTGAAGAGACAAAAGATGGCTTAAGATGCTGAGTTAGCTTAACATTTAGCATCGCACGAGCCCTAGGGGATAGCCTCACCTGAGAGGTGAAGTTTGTGTAGCTTCGCCTTGAAGCTCACCTTAGCTCCATATAGAGCTAACTACCAACTTCACCTGAAGTTAAGTCTAGCCCCGCCAGTGGCTGATCTAGAAGCTTCGCGCTTGAAGCTTTACTCCTAACTTCACTGGAAGAAAAGGATTCAACACCGTTATGAGCTAGTCTTAGCTTCGCACAAAGCCTTGAAGGTAACTTCGCCTGAGGTTATGAGCTAAGTCTTACCTTCGCAGGGGACTATGAGGATAACTTCACTGAAGCTCTAAACTAAGGCTTAACTGCGAATGACTTAGCTCCGCAACGAGCTTTACCAGGTCATCAATTGACCGTTTCACATGGGAGATTAATGGGTGAACCCCACTAATTTAGTGGGATTTACGCCACTTTAAGTGGGCGGTTACACCCTCCCACTTCGTCCCACATTAAGTGGAGATAATTAAGCCATAACGGCAAAGAGGGTGTTCACACGAACCCTCTAACTTCACCAAAAGCTCGCAAAGAGCTTTGCGGCAAGGTCTTTTGCGAGCCTCGCGTGAAGCTAATGACTGATTCAGCTTTGCTGAATTCAAGGGGGCAGTTACACCCCACATTTGCTATAAATAGGTCCCTTGCTGATCCAAGGATACACACACGGACAGACAGAGAGGAGATTGGCTACAAATTTCTAGAAGAAATTCTTAGCAAAGAGGGTTCTTCTGTTCTCCTGCTTCCAAATCTTGGATTTTTAGAACCAAGCGAGAAGGAAATCAGGAGGCAGTGTGATTGTCAGATCGATTGCATCATCAAAGGGATAAAGTGATCACGTGCTGATCAGAGTCCTACCGACACATTTCCCCAGAAATCTCAGAGGAGATCTACTTGTAATTTCTGTTTAATTACTTGTAATTTTGCTCCTCGACTCTTTTGTAAGTTTTTCCACGAATAGCAATTTTTGATGGAAAACAGTTTCGTTGTGCACAGGTCCTTCAAGAACTTTGCATATGATGGAACCTATTCAACAGCTTCAAGGAGAGAATATTCACTTTGACCTGCTTGAAATTTTCTAAAATCTTCTCCATCTGCGTTGTGTTCTTCTTGGATCGGAGCCTATTTGGAAAGGGAGTCGGTGGATCATATGTAGGCTCAATGACTTAATCAGTTTCCTTGTCATTTGCTTGCTAGAGCCTGAGGATGAGGGGTCTATCACTGGGGCAGCTGATTTAGTAGGACTTAGACTTCGACCTGATTGTCCACCTCTTTTCCCGGCCGTAATACGTGGACTGCATTTAGTTGAGCTGAATTTGAAGTGTTATTTTTAGCTCTGGTATTCCTGGGATTAATCTCAGGTTGGCTGGGAAACGTCCCTCTATAACTTCAGAGGATGAAGTATGGCAGATGCTCTTTGATGGAGCATCAAGAATTGGCCCTAAAGGCAAGATCATTACTGGTGTGGGGGTTGTATTTATCTCACCACAAAACCATGTCCTCCCAGGGCATTTTTATTGACAGAACTATGTTCCAACAATGTGACTGAATATAATGCTCTACTCACTGGCCTTTAGCTTGCCCGTGAAATGGGGGTACGCTACCTCAAAGCTTATGACGATTCAAAACTGATTATTAATCAGGTTAAAGGAGAATATGAGATCCGCCACAGAGATTTGGTACCTTATTATCATGCAGTCATCAAAATGGCTAATTTATTTGTTGGCTTTTACATCAATCATGTGTCCCGATCCCAAAATACTAAGGCTGATGCTTTGGCTACACTAGCAGCAACATTGGCCTTGCCAATCGACACAACGTATCATCTTATAGTGGCTACTCGACACCTTATTTGTCCTAAACATGGTTGAAAACTAAGGAAGTCCATGTCACTTCAACAGATTTTGAACCGAGAGATTGGCGATTTTCCCTCATTGACTATGCTTTGCATGATATATTACTAGATGACCCTAAAGAAGCGGCGTCTATCAGACGAAGGTCTCTCCGTTTCTACTATGATCCAATAGTAAAGACACTCTACCGTCGCTCATATGACGGTATCCTATTGGCCCAAAGGCCTATCACTCTAGTTTTGATGATGATCAACTCATGTAGTTATGGTACTAACGATCTTGTGTTTATTTAGTTTAAGATTTGTGATCCAGATCTTAGTAGGTGTGTAGCTTTAACAAAAGATTTAAAGTAAAGTTTTGGAGGTAGCACGGTTTGATTCAAGAACTTGTGCATCAAGACCACATCAAGTATTCAAGAGGAGTCTAGCTCGTTGGATCAAGTTTTGACCAAGTCAAGAAGATGAGAAGACTTCAAGTGAAGCCCTTCAAGATCAAGACTTGTGTCTAGGTTTGTTTTTGTTAAGATTTTGTTTTAGTTAAAATGTAAAGGATAGAATAGTTGGTGGATTGCTCAAGTATATCTTACACACACACACACGCTTGATTTAGATGAGTTTTCATAAAAGAATTTTCTATTTTGGAAAAATACAAAAGAGTTTCATTTTGAAAAAATACCGTTTTGGTTTTTGGAATTCAAAGTATATATGTTTTAACCAAAACCATGTTTAGTGCTTAATGTCAAAAACATAGATATTTCATCATGTATGTGTAGTGGATCATATCCATACACTCTATGCTTTCAAAGTGTTTAAAATATCTTGTTTTTGTATTTGGAGAAGTTTGAAAAAACCAATTTTGGAAAAATACAGTTTTTATTTTTAGCCAAAATTTATAAGTTACAAAAATAGTTCAAATTGTTTGTAACATGTCTTGATTTTACTCAAACATGTTTGTTTATTAAAGTATAATACTGAAACTATTTTTGTAGATTTTTTGTGAATTTATGAGATTTATTTAAGAAATAAAAACCAAGTTTTTCAATCCCAAAACTGACCTGACCTGGCTTCTGCCGGTCGACCGGACCGGTCGACCGAGCTAGGAGTCGGTCGACCGGGACGGTCGACCGACGTGCACAAAACGTGCACGCCAGTTTGGCTGGAGGGCTGGTCGACCGACCCGGTCGACCGCAGAGAGCTTCTGCTCTCTGGAAAGCCCCGGTCGACCGGACGGTCGACCGGCAGAGAGCTCAGCTCTCTGTTCCTGGCAGCGGTCGACTGAGCCGGTCGATCGAGGCTCCAACGGTCAGAAATCTGACCGTTGGCGGTCGACCGGGCCGGTCGACCGTCAGCCGCCAGGGCTGAAAAATTGCCCCAACGGCTAGTTTTTCTAGCCCTATAAAAGGAGGGCTTTTGGGGTTGTTTTATACAAGATTTTCAAGTGGGTTTTGCACCAGTTTTTCCAACTCTTATAGGAGGTTTTCTCCACTTGTATTTGAGCCAAATACTTCCATTCAAAGAGAGTTTATTAAGAGTTTTTCAAAGTGATTTCTTTGAGTTTTTCACCACATATTCCATCCTTGTTTTTCTCACAAACACTTGAGCTATCCATTGATATATTCATCCTATAGGAGTGTCATTGTGAGATTGTTTTTTGGTGATCAAAGTGTTGTGATTACCAAAGACTTCATTTTCTACTTTGAGGAGGGGCGGCGGCGTGTGTTCGCGGTGTTTCGAGTTCGTGTGTGAACTTCTTTTTAGGTACGGCCTCGGCGAGCTAGTGGGCTTGCGGTGTGTACGGGACTAGAGAGTCCAAGGAGTTCAAGTGTGAACTCGCCTGTGTAGGTATTGCGGCACTGAGTGATCCGGTGGGATCGATTTTAGTGGAAATCCTTCAAGTGTTGAAGGCCGGGACGTAGAGCAAGTGTGCTCGAACCTCGAAACAAATCTCCCGTGTTTGCGATTGCTCACTCTCTATCTCTTACTTGTTTATATCTTGCTTGCTTATATTGCTTTCATCTTTATATGCTTGATATATATTGTGTGCTCAATTGTCATATGCTTGGGTTTTGTTTGCTAACACTTGTATTCACTAAGAGAGCCAACGCGACACCTCAACTCTTATTTAGAGGAATCTTGAGGAGTTAGTCCAGAGCCCTTCAAGGGGAATCCGGCTAACTTTTGTTATACGTGGTGTTTAGCTTAAGAAGTTTAATTTGCATTAAATAAGTTTTAATTCTACATTAATTGACCATTAGATTAGCTCATCACCTATTCACCCCCTCTAGGTGATTTACAATTGGTATCAGAGCCAAGTGCTCTTGATTTGGGTCTTACAACCTAGAGTTAAAGATCCTCATTTATAACTAATCACAATATTTGTTCACACACCATGGATTTCATGTCACCTCCCACTTTTGACATTCTTAACATCCAAACTTGGAAGGTTAAGATGTCTTTGTACCTCAAAGCCTTAGGGATTCATGTTTATTTTGCCACTATTAAAGATTCATATTGTTTAAATGGCAAAAATATTGAGGCTAATGCAAAAGCCCTACATGCTTTAAGATCTACCCTAAATGATGTTTATTTATCTAGGGTTGCTAATCTTGATTCGACTTTTGTAGTATGAAACTCCTTGATCTCCCTTGGCGAAAAAGAACAATATTATGCGGGGAGCGATTCAGATGTTGGAAGTGACACCTCCAACGTGTGCTACATGGTCCAAGGGGATAACCCCTTGAGGTAACTACCAAATTCGAGGTAGAAGAGGATGTTGAAATGCCTTATAATGAACTAGCATCATTTTGTCAACAACTCTTAGAAGAATATGAATTGCTTAAAAAGGATAATGAGAATTTGAAAAAGAAATTTGATTGCATGTTAAAAGAAAAAGATTCTTTGCAAGAAAAATTTGAAAATATTTCAAAAGAGAATGAATGTTTGAAAAATGAATATATTCCTTGCTTTCTAAATTAATGATCTTTGTGAAGGAAATACTTCTTTGAAAAATAAGATTGTTTTGGTGGAAAACAAAAGGAAGTTGCTTTGCATGAAAACACTTCTTTGAAAAGAAAAATTGTAGAAATAGAAAAAGTAAATGTTTCTAAAAAGAAAAAGAAAACTGATTCTTATCATGCTTTACATGCCACTATTAATCAAAATGAGATTAAATTTTTGAAGAATAAAATAGATTGTTTAAGCTCAACTTTGAGCAAATGTGTTTTTAACCATTCTAGATTGGAGTCCTTGTTTTCAAAGAAACAACTCCACATGTTTATGCACAACACCCTCATCATGCATATGCACACTTTGCACGCCACGATCACCCTCATACACATGTGCATAGTAGAGTGTACACTTTTACACATTGTGCCGCAAAGGCCATTTAGCAAAGTTTTGTTATGATAAGATAAATAATTTAATTTTGCTAATAAAAATATTGGGGGTCCTTACAATGCTAAACCTCAATGACCAAAAGAAAATGGGTACCAAAATCCCCACCTTGTGTATTTGATGTAGGTGCGGGCTCTCACAAAACGTGAGAGGGATGGTGCCTTGGTAGTGGATGTATGGACTTGATGGACACATATTTGATGCACCGCTATAGAGGAGGTTTGGTGGGACAACCACCATATTTTGGAGAATTAGAGCATAGTTCTTTGGTTTGGTAACTATCTCTAAACTCTTATTTTAGTTTACATGCATTATGATTGATGATCTTTAGCATGTTTTAGTGTTTGTTAAAATGTTCATGTTTTATTTTGTGCTTCTTGTGGTAAATACTAGTTTAAATGTAGTTTTTATCAAAACTTGGATATATGCATGTACAAGTAGTGAGCAACAAATTGATTCATATATGTTTGCACTTTATTGTTCATTTGTACTCACTATATGCACACGTATAGCCTAGTTTTGATAATTCTCTCATTTACACTTATTTTGTCAATTTTCATGTTTTACTTCATGTATATGGTATTTTTAGTCAAAACTAATAATATACATGTATGCCCCTTGAGTCATTGCCTTCATGCAATTTACTTTATGGACTCTTTTTATGTTTGGGATATGTATGCATATTGTTAGTTTTAGATAAAAACATACATATACCTAGAAGTTTGTTTTTAAAAATGAAAATAAAATCTTTATAATTTTCATGATTTTTGTTTGATAAAATGAGATTCATGTTTGTTTTTTAGCTTTATTGATTATCTTCATGGAAAATGCTAATTACATGATTTTTGTGCACTCACACTTTATTTGTTTATTCATGACTATGTTTCATGATCATTTTGAGCTTTATGGACCTTGAGTGTTGAATTTTGTGTATTTAGTATGTTTCATGATATAAATGTGATTTGGTTTCATGTTTTGAAGGATCTTTAACTAGTTTTTCAAAATTATTTTAACTAGTTATGTATTCTTCAATTGGTAGTGATTTTCACTATAAAAATATTCTCAAACCCTATTTTTGAAAACCCCTACCTATCCCCTTATGGGTGGACGGATGGACGAGTATGCCTTGTAAGCTTTATAGAAAAATCTTTTATCTTGAGCATATAAAGGGTGAGTTATATACTTGTTTTACATTATTAATTTCAATTGGTATCTCAATTGATATTTATTTTTCTATATACTCATATTTTGTTTTTTTATATATGTATGCTTCATAATTTTCATAATATCAATTCCTATTGATATTGTCTTTTCCATACATATATATGTTTTGAAAATCAAGCACCAACAAATCATATATATTTATACTTGATTCTCAAGATATTACATGTTTAAAGCACAAAGTATGTTTATGCTAAGCTTAATTCAAATCCTGATTTTCGATTGATTTCTCATTGGTATCTTTTATATGAGCTTATGCATTATCTTCAATTGGTATTTTTTTACAATTGGTATTTTTATCAAAATGTACAATATGTTTCAATTGGTATCTATTGATCTATTTATTTCAATTAGTATCCATGAAAATTTATATTGGTATCAAGATATAAAATTCCTTCCTTCATTGGTATCAAGATTACAATTTGTATCAAAATTTCATTGTTATTTCCATTGATAAAATGTTTCAATTACAATTAAAATTACAAAATTTGTAATATTTATTTACAATTGATATCTTAAAATTTGATTTACTAAGATACCTCAAAATTTGTTTTATTAAGAAAATTAAAGATGTTTTGATTTATATTGCCTATATGCAGGGGAGCTTAACATCTCTTCTACATATAGATTCATGTTGAGTGTATCTTATATTGAGGAGCTTGACAACTCTTCTTTATGCGGTACACGTGTGTAGGGGGAGCTTCACATCTCCTCTTATGCATTGCATATTATGTATTATGTGAATTAGGGCTTGTCATCCCTTCTTCATGTAATGCATGTATGTAGGGAAGTTAACTTAGCGTCTTCCTCTTCATAAATGTATATCGTATATAACTCTTTATTGATTGATTTGAGTTCACCTCTTTGAGGGGGAGAACATAATTTTATGTTTACTTTAACCCCTTTGTTGATGATTGACCAAAAGGGGGAGAAGTATTTTAGTATATATGTATGTTTTTCCTTTCTTTATACATAAAGGGGGAGAAGAATTTTTGTTCATGCATATTACTTTATTTTGCAAATAGGAGAAAAAGAATTTAATGTGTTTCATACTTGTTTATGCATGTTTATCTCCTTGTATATGCATACATGTTTATGAGCTTTCATTGCATATTTATTTGTTTATTGTTATGCATGAGTTAAGGGGGAGCTTCTTTGAAGCTTTACTTTAATCCATGCATATATAACTCCATGAGTTTTGTCATCATCAAAAAGGGGGAGATTGTTGGCCCAAAGGCCCATCACTCTAGTTTTGATGATGATCAACTCATGTAGTTATGGTACTAATGATCTTGTGTTTATTTAGTTTTAGATTTGTGATCAAGATCTTAGTAGGTGTAGCTTTAATAAAAGATTTAAAGTAAAGTTTTGGAGGTAGCACGGTTTGATTCAAGAGCTTGTGCATCAAGACCACATCAAGTACTCAAGAGGAGTCTAGCTCGTTGGATCAAGTTTGGACCAAGTCAAGAAGATGAGAAGACTTCAAGTGAAGCCCTTCAAGATCATGACTTGTGTCTAGGTTTGTTTTTGTTAAGATTTTGTTTTAGTTAAAATGTAAAGGATAGAATAGTTGGTGGATTGCTCAAGTATATCTTACACACACACTCTTGATTTAGATGAGTTTTCATAAAAGAATTTCTATTTTGGAAAAATACCGTTTTGATTTTTGGAATTCAAAGTATATATGTTTTAACCAAAATCATGTTTAGTGCTTAATATCAAAAACATAGATATTTCATCATGTATGTGTAGTGGATCATATCCATACACTCTGTGCTTTCAAAGTGTTTAAAATATCTTGTTTTTGTATTTGGAGAAGTTTTGGAAAATACAGTTTTTGTTTTTAGCTAAAATTTATAAGTTACAAAAATAGTTCAAATTGTTTGTAACATGTCTTGATTTTACTCAAACATATTTGTTTATCAAAGTATAATACTGAAACTATTTTTATAGATTTTTCATGAATTTATGGGATTTATTTAAGAAATAAAAACAAATTTTTTAATCCCAAAACTGACCTGACCTGGCTTCTGCCGGTCGACCGAGCTAGGAGTCGGTCAACCGGGACGGTCGACCAACGTGCATAGAACGTGCACGCCAGTTTGGCTGGAGGGCCGGTCGACCGACCCGGTCGACCACAGAGAGCTTCTGTTCTCTAGAAAGCCCGGTCGACCGAGACGGTCGACCGGTAGAGAGCTCTGCTCTCTGTTCCAGGCAGCAGTCGACCGGGCCGGTCGACCGTCAGCCGCCAGGGCTGAAAAATTGCCCCAACAGATAGTTTTTCTAGCCCTATAAAAGGAGGGCTTTTGGGGCTGTTTTATATAAGATTTTCAAGTGGGTTTTGCACAAGTTTTTCCAACTCTTTTAGGAGGTTTTCTCCACTTGTATTTGAGCCAAATACTTCCATTCAAAGGAGAGTTTATCAAGAGTTTTTCAAAGTGATTTCTTTGAGTTTTCACCACATATTCTATCTTTGTTTTTCTCACAAACACTTGAGCTATCCATTGATATGTTCATCCTATAGGAGTATCATTGTGAGATTGTTTTTAGGTGATCATGTTGTGATCACCAAAGACTTCATCTTGTACTTTGAGGAGGCGGACGCGTGTGTTCGCGGTGTTTCGAGTTCGTGTGTGAACTCTTTGTTTGAGATGCGGCTTCGGCGAACTAGGGGGCTTGCGGTGTGTACGGGACTAGAGAGTTCAAGGAGTTCAAGTGTGGACTCGCCTTGTAGGTGTTGCGGCACCGAGTGATCCGGTGGGATCGATTTTAGTGAAAATCCTTCAAGTGTTGAAGGCGGGGACGTAGAGCAAGTGTGCTCGACCTCGAAACAAATCTCTCATGTTTGCGATTGCTCACTCTCTATCTCTTACTTATTTATATTTTGCTTGCTTATATTACTTTCATCTTTATATGCTTGATATATATTGTGTGCTCAATTGTTATATGCTTGGGTTTTGTTTGCTAACACTTGTATTCAACCAAGAGAGCCAACGCGGCACCTCAACTCTTATTTAGAAGAATCTTGAGGAGTTAGTCCAGAGCCCTTCACGGGGAATCCGGCTACACTCTTGTATTATACGTGGTGTTTAGTTAAGAAGTTTAATTTGCATTAAATAAGTTTTAATTCCGCATTAATTGACCATTAGATTAGCTCATCACCTATTCACCCCCCTCTAGGTGATTTACATATCCTCCTCCGTTGCCTTTCTAATTCGGAGGCACAAAAAGTGCTTAAAGAGGCGCATGATGGTATATGCGGATCTCATCAACCAGGTCCGAAGCTCAAGGATCGATTGCACAGACTTGGATATTATTGGCCAACCATGATAGCCGATGCCATCAAATATGCACAAAGGTGTAAAGCTTGCCAAATCCATGCGAACTTTATACATCAACCTCCGGAACTACTTCATCCGACTGTTGCTTCATGGCCATTCGAAGCATGGGGAATCGATGTTATAGGGCCTATCAGCCCCTCAACAACAAAAGATCATCGATTTATCTTAACAATAACCAATTACTTTAAAAAGTAGGCAGAGGCGATACCACTTGTTGAAGTTAGAACTTCCAACATGGTTAATTTTATCAAATACTATGTCATCTATCGATTTGGTGTCCCTAGGCGGATTATCTACGATAATGGTCCCCAATTTGTAAGCCAGGTACTCTATCGGTTCTGTAATATGTACCAGATTCAAAATGTAGCATCAACCACATATAACCCTGCTGCTAATGGCTTAGCGGAAGCATTCAAGAAGATAATTATCAAGCTACTTAAAAAATTCGTTTTATCAAATAAGTGAGACTGGAATGAGAAGCTTAGTGTATATCTTTACGCCTACCGAACCACAGTTCGGGCCCCGACAGGCAATATGCCCTTTTCTCTGATATACGGGTGCGAAGTGGTCATACCGTTAGAAATCTAGATGCCGTCATTACGAGTCGCCTTGATGACCAGAATGACAAAGGAGGACCAAGCGGTTACGTCTTCAAGAGCTCGAAGCCCTAGACGAGAAACGAGTAGAAGCTCAATAACATATTGAGTTGTATCAAGCATGAATCTCGAAGGCCTTCAATAAGAAGATTAAGCAAAGGGTTTTCTAGATTGGAGATTTGGTTTTAGCCGTCAGACGACCGATGATCATGACATACAAAATCAAAGGCAAATTTCAGCCCAAATAGGAAGGACCATTCGTGATATAAATAGTCTATTCATATGGAGCATATCGTCTTATAATCCCAGTTGGTGATACGCTCATAATGCTGATCAACAGTAGGTTCTTAAAGAAGTATTATCCTTGATAGGATCCTTCTTGTGATCAGATTAACATTACACCTCTGATCAGGACCTTCAGATCCAAGATATTTGAAAAGAGCGCTCCTTTCTTTCTCTAACGGGATCATATTGCCATAAACTAGTGTCGATCTGACCAAACACCGATTGCATCAAAGAAGAACCAAGGTTATGAACTTCAGTTTTAACCTTGTCACTCTTTTGTAATTCATTATCGACTAGTGTCGAGGCGATCGAACACCAGTGACATTGAAGAAGAAACAAGGTGTCATTGTTTAAGCCTTGTCACTCTTCTCTTATATATAAACATGTACTTATCTTGAACTTAGAAGAATAGGTCATATTTTGAAGTCAAGCATACTTAAACAACAGTTTCAGGCAGATGGTTTATTTAGCCCGACTTTTTTATATACAATGGTGGCATACCTCCCTGCTCCTGTTTAATCGATCAAAGCTCAACCCAACGACCAAAGAGTTCCAACGATCAAGATAAAATAAGTTTATCTGATGACTTATCAAGCCAAACTCATTGAAGAAGGTTCGTGACGCATTCTCTTGCAAAACCTTTCCACTATTTCTACATTCATATCAAGATGTGGTGACTGACCAAATGGTGACCGATCGAATGGAAAAAAACAAATGAGTTTATTTGATGACTTATCAAGCCAAACTCATTGAAGAAGGTTCGTGACGCATTCTCTTACAGAACCTTTCCACTGTTTCCACGTTCATATCAAAAACATGGTGACCGATCGAATGAAAGATCAGAAGAGTTTAGCAGATGACTTGTCAAGCTAAACTCATTGAAGTAGGTTCGTGACACATCCTTCTGCAGAATCTTTCTAATTTGGAAACAAGATAAGGATTAACAGAGAGTCCACAGGAATGATAATCTTCAGATTAAGATCTCGCATAATTCATGTCCATTCCTTTAATCCCCAACTCACCTACAGAGTGAAAACAGAGGGAAAGTATCACGTTACTCAAAGTAACAAAATGATCCAACGCCTCTAACGGCTAAGGATAGAGGACAATGTTGGCTTTTAAGCCCAACATAAGTTCTCGACAATTCATCATGCTGAGGAGAACAACATGGCTAATCCAACTCAAACGGTAGTTGGTAAAGGCATATCAAATCTGTTGACAGCTGAGGATTTGCTAAAAATCCTAAGGGACCTGTTCCTATTTGATTCTTCTCCAAAATTACTTACTAATTCCCGTCCATGGAATGATAGGACCACATAAGTAAATATTCATTTCCTTGGCAAATTGACAAGTCAAACCTATCATGTTAACATTAAACCTCTGGTAGTAAGACTCTAACACACTCCCCGACGGAAAAAACCAACATCCTTGCGAATCTGGTCAATATCCCCAGCAAATTAAACTCCACTTATCATTCTCTTCAATAGAATGACGGGTTCACTAAAAATTACTGTTATGATCAAACACCTCTAACAATAACTAAATTCTTATTACGTTAACAATATACCTCTGACAGGCTGTTTTACAAATTTTGTTCTGAATCCCCACGGAGTTTTTTGACATATAATCTTTCATGAGATTCATATTTCTTAACTCCCTAGAGAGTCTCTAGTAGACTCTCTTCAAAGTCTATTTTTTGAATCCCCAATGGACTTTCTTGATTGTCACGTTAACAATATACCTCTGACAATTTCTTCTAAATAAAATCCAAAAGAGATATTAATTTCCCACAGAGTTCATAACCAAATCTTGCTTCCCCAGTGGAATTATTATTTTTACCGTTACGTCCAGTCAACAACCTCTGAACGATAGAAATCCTGAGCTTGGTGTTTCTCAATCGGTTAAATGTATATTACCTCTGAACCAACAGATAACCAAGTCTCATCTTTCAGTTCAGTAGGGACTATCCCTTTGCCGTTATGTCCAGTTCGCCACCTTTGAACGGCGGAGTTCTGAGTCTAGCAATTTCCAATCAGTATGTCCATATTACCTCTGAACGGACGAGTACCTAGATCCCTCTCTCTTATGATACTCCAACTGTCATGTCCAGTGCACCACCTTTGAACAGATGAGTTCATAACTTTGTTCTCCTTCCCTCTATAAAGGTCAAGAGCTCTTGCTGTCATGTTAACATTAAACCTCTGAACAGCAGATTGCGAATCTGAGGTCCCTTAGTTGGTTATGTCCAGTCAACCACCTCTGAACCAATAGGAGTCCGGATTCAATCTATCTCTATAGTCCCTGATGGAGTAGCTGCCAAGTTAATATGACTACCTCTGGTAGTGAATCCGAAGTTTAGTGTGTCTTAATCTATCATGTTCAGTTTACTACCTCTGAATAGACGGGTTCCTAAAATCGGATTCACCTTCATTTGTCTTAGTCAGTAAGAACTATCACAGGTTGTGGTGTCTAATTCATCATAACCTATTCATAAATCTAATAGTCTTTAATCTATTATGTTAATGTTTATCTCTGAACAGTAAAGACCATCAAATTCACTTTGTCCTATTTTTATCCCAATAGGTTTTGAATCGTGTCATTTCTTATTGGTGATAATCTATCAAATGACTAATGCTATCATGTTCAGTTTATCACCTCTGAATAGGTTAGTTATATCGTTATTTCCTTTCTTTTTAAGGGTTGTAGTACAACTGAAAGTAAGAATTACAAACTTAGAAGATAAAACAAGTTGGAAATACAACAAAGGAGTCAAATAAAATTACTTTTTATTGATTCAAAAAGGGGGATACATGGATTACAAGCTACGAGAGTGCTTCGTAAGACTTGATCCATCCTTCAAGGATGGCCAACCTGTTCTTTCTCTCCTCAGCAGCTCTGATGAATGCCTGCGATCTAAACTTGACTTCATTAAAGTTCACTATCTGGGACAGAGGAGCCTCAATTTCAGCTAAAGTTATCCTCTGAACTATCTCTTGCTGCAAGACTTCATCATTTTGAGCTCTGAGTTGCTCCAACCGAGCCATCTCCTCTAGGCGCACCGGTTTAGCCTTGGACAGAAGAAGATTGGCTCTCTTGATCATCTCTTTTGCCTTCTCAATCTTACCCTCAGCATCGAGAAGAGCACTATTAGAAGCATCTATAGTATCTCCAATTTTTACTTTCCTTGTCTCCAAGGATTTTAAATCTGAAGATATTGCCTTAGCGCTTCCTAATGAGCTTCACGCATTTAAGTCACAAGGCATTCAAGCTGTTCATTAACGAGGAGTCTAAATCTGAATTGCTGAGGTGACGCCACTCGCCCACGTCCCTCTCAAGTCTTTCTACCAGTAGCTCTAACGCGATAGCCTGGTTATCCCCTCCAAAGTCTCGAATGCTTTCGATATTTCGAGAGAGGACCACCTTTAAAGCAGAAAATGAGGTGGTTGAGCCCTTCAAGACCAGAGCAACAGACCGCTTTAGGCTTTTGTAAAAGCTATCAACCATTTCGGCCATAAATTCTTTCTCGGCTTTTACTACTCCCGGTGAGCGAGTAGTACCTGAAGACAAAGCCTCGACCGGCTTCACTGTCATAATGGCAGAGGAAATGATAGAAGCACTGGCTAGAGAAAGACGAGGGATCACCGGTGATTTAGGAGGAGTCTTCATTGAAACTAACACACTGGCCATGATGGAAGTAGGGCTGGTGACTACTTCACGAAGAACTGGCTCAACAACTAGTGTCGGAGACATAAGGCTGGTAATTATCCTCAGCCCAAGGGTTGCCAGGGTAGGCAACGTCAAAAAAACCACCAACATCTCACCTACCGATGCAGTTGGGAGCGAGATTGGTTCTATAACCACCGTCTTCTCAACCTCTTTAACTCCACCGACAGGCTTAGGCTGATAAGAGGGCAGTTCGTGATACGATACATCCAACTCGGCAACATCCGTTGCGGCTGAAGTACTTACCTCACCCTGATTCCCTCAGGAAGATCTGCTAGTCCCCTTGAAGTCAGTGCACCTAATGGTGGAACACCTGTGAAAACACTTTATTGAAACAAGGCATAACGAATATCAGGAGAGAATTGCTTACAAGAGATCAAAGTATTACCAAGAGGCGATACCGCAACAGTCTCTCTCTGGACTTCCTCGACGGCAATGCTAATTCCGCTTGGCTCCATAGAAAAGACTTTGGCAGATGTAGGAGGGACGTCCGGCTCACCTTCGCTCGCTGAAGCCTCTGTCGTCCATCCTATAGAGCTCGAGGCCATTGGATTCTCTTTTGAGGTCCCAACACCCGAAGGACCGACATCAGCCGCGTCACCTCCAGAATTTTCTGAGACGACGAAGTAGTTAGCCTCACCACTTTCCTTATAAGTAAACAGAGGATCATAATAATCCCCCTGTTCTCCTGCAGCCTTGGATCCTGGTTCTCTTGCGGTCTCAGTGCCTGAATCATAGGATAAAAAAATGAGCTGTACAAAATATATAAGTACATAAAAAAATTAATGAAACTGGTCTTACCCAGGCCGGGAATAGCTTTATCAGCCGTCTGCTTTTATGCCGATAGTTTAATAACTAACGGGGTAGGAGGAGGAGGCACTGCGGCTGATCCGCCCTCTGCAATAACGGTGGGAGTGTAGCAACGAGGCTTCTTCGCCACCCCCTTCCTATGGGATCCACCTTGCCGCTTTTGTTTGAAGTGGACGTCGGGATCTTCTTCCTCCACCTCTTCCACCTCCACGTCTTCCATAGGAGCTGTGCCTACCTCGCCAGGAACATCTACTGGAACCTCAGTGCCTGCAACTCCTTCAAAGCGAGGACTTTCCACGTCCAAAGCTTCACTATTGGTAGTGGCGACGAACTCTTGGAGGCCCGGCACCCGGACCCTTTTGCCCTCACCCTTCTCGGTGACTTTTCGCTTCAGCCACTGAGAGATCAACTTCACGCCAAAAGAGTTAATAGAAAATCTAGTTGGTGTAGAGTTTGAAGTTCTATCCACTGACAGAACCTCAAAGTCGTCAGTAGGTTTGGGGTCCTCAATGGCATGCACAACCGTACCTCAATACAGCCAGTGATGAAGAACCGCCAGACGCGAGCACCATCAATGAGACTCCCTATGAAGGCCAGGCTGGTGTCCAGATTACCAACATAGAGTTGGTCTTACCCGAACTGATGAGCAAATCGATTCGGGACATCAGGCTCCAAATAGCAGGTATCCCCGCTCCTATACACCAGATGAGATGGCCAGATGCTAACTAGCTATTTAAAGATCCCCGGCTTAGCGACGTCTTCCCGTCTCCCACATCCTTGAATTCTTTGTCATAGCCCGCATTGCGAATGTAGGAGAAGCACCGAAAGAGACTACAGACATTGTATCAACACAGCAGCTTGCGGACCGCGGCTACATAGGTCCGTAACCATGAAGATCCCTCAAATCGGCGGAGAATCGCCATTCGAACACCTTCTAGAGGCTCTTCACTAGTTTGAATAATAGCTGGGCAGTGAAGAGCGAACCATGCCAACAAATAGGTGTATGGTAAGTCGATCCTGGGGTTTGGTCCGTCAAGGGGCATGATAGTGCCCTTCCCCCTTTTCGTCGTTGGTGGCCTCCAGAAATCCTCTGTCAATGCACGAAGGCCCCGCTGAATACAACACTCCATTGCCGGGAGAAGTCCAAGGGAGCGACCGTGGACTAGACGAACGGCCGGCAATAAGACAGTCAGAATGACGACATCGTTGGAGGGAGATGGCACCATACATCTCTTCAACCAAACCGATAAAAATTCTGCCAAAGGCGCCTTTCGGGATATTGGGTGACGAGCCTGATGATGAAAGCTCCTGAGAATGTCACTCTTCTCATAGACACCATCATCCTCTTCTAGAATAACATCTCCCTAGGCATGCTCTTTAATCCTCTGGAAGATATCTTCATCTGCAACCCCGCAGTGAGCCACTTCAGGAGCATCTTTCAGGTTAGGGAACAGATAATTCCCCCAACTCTTCAAATTGTTTGAAGCTCCCTTATGGCTCCCATGCCTACTCGAGCAGATGTAAAAATGACACATCAATTCTCGGTAAGTCTCGAACAAGGCGGGCTCCTGTTTCTTCAGAAGTGTCAATTCCGCCTAACATGGGAAGTATTTTTCGCAAGGGAGAGATCCCATTGGCACAGCAGAGACTTCCCACGTCTTGTGCAAATACCCAGTTCGCCTACAGGGATAAAGAAAGTCCCTGTAGCAGGGCAGTATAATTCAAAGATGGCATAGAAATTCACTGCGCTCATCTGAATATCATAGCAAGTTGCTCTGACAGCCTCGTAAAGTCCCAGCCTCCTTAAATCCTCCTCAAAATGGGCTAAGACATATAGGGTCAAATCCCTCCACCAGGCCTTGGGAGGATGAATCCAGCCTGGGGTCCTGAAATCGGTTGCTGGATAGTTGCCGTGGACTTTGAAGAATTGATTTCCAACGGTTTGAGCCACAGCGGGATTTTCCCCCACCGGGATGTCTTGGAGAACGTTTCCAGGATGAAGACCCAATATGCAGCGAGGAAGACCTGCCCTTGTATAATCGGGAGACGTAGCTATCAATTTACTCACATGAATGGAGTCAGTGGTCCGAGTCACTTGCCACTTCATCTTCTGAGACCTTGTCACATACTGAAAGAAAGACAGCGGGAAATGACGCTTACTAGATGGGAGGAAATACTTCTCGCCATCCACATTGAAGGTCCACTGCCCTTCCCCGGCCAGCAGCTGATGATTGATGTCAGGTGCTGCATCCCCAAACATGAAGCCGGGCTTTCGGTAAATTTTTCGGTCACAATCCTCGAGGGGAGCAGTAGTTAAGATGTTCCTCATGGTACGCTGATCTCCGATGTAGATCAGGGCATCCCGGCCGAGAGCGCTCCGCTCACTAAATAATGAGGCTTGCCCCTGAAATTGCAGGCTAACATTGCCATCCAGTCCCCTGGCTGTTCCAAAGAGAGTGTCAAAGGACCCAGAGTATAGTGCACTGAAAGCAAGAAGAAACTATATTAGTTCATTAGTTAAAAAAAAAGAAAGAAAGTTAAAGCAAAAAGAAAATTGCTAAGGCATAACTTTGCTCTCCGAGCAAAGCTAGCCTAACATTAGCTTCGCCCTGAGGTTAGCTCCATATCCTGCACGAAGGCAAAGTACAAAAAATCTCCAAGTGTTAGCTTCGCTACAGAAGCTTTGCTTCGCATTTTGTCACTGAACAGGATGCAAAAAAAAAATTTCCAATTGCTAGTTTCACTGGAAAGGCACTTACTCAAGGACTTTAAAGTCCTCTTTCCAGCTACACTTCCGAAGCTAGCTTTGCATCCTGTTATTTGACAGGACGTGAACCGCCCTAAGGGCTATCTTCGCATAGAAGCTAAGAGAAGAAACTATTGGTTTCTAAATCTCAAATTGAGAAATTAAGGGGAATTAAAACCCTTAAAAATTTGGCAAAGTCAAATTAAGGGAGAGCGACTCCCTGAGATCACTGGATCATGGTGAATCACTCTAGATTCACCATGAAATAGCCAGAAAATAGCTTTGAAAAGATATAAAAATCTCTGAAAAAAAGGGAAAAAATTTCCTACTCGCAATGAGGCGTTCGATGACCGGAGGAGGAGAGGGCACCTCTGTTGCAGAGGTCACTGCCTCTTTCCCTGCTCGTCTTTGGGAGCCATGGAAGAACTAAGAAGTTCTGAAAATCTGAACGAAGAAGAAGGAAGAGAAAGAGATTTATTTCTCTAAAAATTTGAAGTGTTATTTTAAGAGAAGTTAATTCTCTCTTTCAGCCCATCGGGCTTTTATAGGCATAAAATTTCCTAACTTCACCTCCTCAAAGGAGCACAGGCGGTCGTTTCAAATTAATTTGAAATGGCGCCTAAGCGCCTTCCCTGGGAAGCCTTGCTTCAGCCCGCCAAGGGCTAGCTCTGCTATGAGTTCAGCGTTGACTTCGCGCTACGCTTGAGTAACTTCGCTGAAAGCTGAGCTTTAGCTTCACGAAAATTTCATGCTAGCTCCACTGGAAGCTCGTTCCTGACTTAGTTGGAAATCCGTCTTCAGCTTCGCTGGAAGCCTAGCTCCGCTAAGAGTTTTTCTTTCCTTCTCAGGAAAAGGCTTATCTAAGCCAGTCCATTCCAGTTGCTTTCAAAGTAAAAAAAGGGGGGAGCAAAGTAGATGAGAAAAAAGTAAAATTTTTTATTGATTCAAAAGGGAATATACATTGATAATACATCAAGATTGTCTTTCACACAATAGGGTCTTTGCTCCAAAGGCATACAAGTTATCGTATCTACTTTCAAGATGATAAGCCATCCCCTGACCACCAAACCAGCTGGACACGAAAGGTCTTCCTCCTGTACAAGGCCGTAATCCTTCGCTTAATGGCAGATTTTGCCATTAAAGAGCTGGATCTTCTTTGATCAAAATTGGCGAAGGATTGGTTGCCACCAGAAAGCTGGATCTTTCATAATCAAAATTGGCAAAGGTAGGATCCAAGACCTTACTGGTGACGTCCGCCTTCCTGAAGTGGATCATCTCGGATAAGCGACTACCAGTCCCTTCCCTAAGTGGATCATCTCAGACAAGCGACTACCAGCCCCTTCTCGAAGTGAATCATCTCGGATAAGCGACTGGCAGCCTCTTCTTGAAACGCGCATCAGCTGCTCCAGTATGTTCCTCCTGCTTGTGATTAAAGCTTCAACTTGTAGGTCAGGAGGCATACGTCTATTCTCCTTCATCAAGACGAAAAAATTGGGAGCATCGTATACTGTAATGCAAATGAAGAATGAGTTAGCGTTAAGTGAAGAGGAAAATGTTAAATCAGAGTTTTGTTCTCTAAGCGATGTTAATCCAAGACCCAGCCCTATTATGCACTGAGGATAAACTTTAGAAAAGCAGAGGATAGCCTCGCTTGTACGGCAAACCGGCCTAGCAAAAGCCAAGTCTCTCCGCCTAGACAGCTAGGCCAGACAAGCCTTAAAAAGGTCAAGTCCTAGCCTCGCCTATATGGCTAGGTTAGATTGGCCCGGAAGGGCGCAGTCTTAACCCCACCTATATGACAAAACTGGCTCAACCTTGAAGAGGCCAAGTCCCAAACCTCATCTATATGATAGATTTAACAGATCTAGGCAGGAACTTCGCGTGGAAAGATCCTTTACCTGATCAGGCAAGAATGCTAGCTTCACTGGGAAGCTTGAAAATAGGGTTGAAACCCTTTTCCGAAAGCCAACTGCAGGGACCAAGGGAATTCAATCCCTAAGATAGCTGATAAAGCTAAGAAAATTAAGGGAGATAAACTCCCTAAAGTCACTGAATGGCCGAGGCTCACCAGTCCTTATTCGGGTAATAATCAGAGCGAGAGTCCCACTACTTCAGGGACTTCAGTCTCTTTGCTTGAGCAATGAGGAGGGGTCATGAAGAAACTTCCAAGAAAAAGAGGAGTATGTTTCTCTGAGAAGGACTATAAGAGTCCTATTTATAGGTCTTATGGCCTGACTACGCCGCTACCACTTCAAGCTTGGGAACGCGAACGAAGTTAAAGCATTCAAATGCTTGACCTTGAGAAAGGGAATAATCTCCCTCGGGAGTACACATGAAGTTATTTGAACTTCGAAAAAGGGAACAATCTCCCTCATAAATGCAAGGGATGTTATTCAAACCTTGAAAAAGGGAGCAATTTCTCTCGTAACTCACAAAAGCGGTTAGCCTCGGGAACAGAACGTCGCTCCATCACAGCGAGCGCGAGGCTAATGCTCATATTCTAACCCGATTTGAAGCGAAGCTACTTCAGGAAGCCCAAAGGCGAAGCTACCCAGAAGCGCGAAGCTACACGAAAGCAGATTGTCACAATTCCTCAGCAAACCTATTCCAGCCCAAAAGTGGGGCTCAAGGCGAAGTTGAACTCAACCACTAAGGCGACGTTCACATTCACATACCATCAATCAAAGTAGTTCAAAGTATGTCGAAATCTGAACCATTCCATTACAGATTCACGAAAACTTTGAAGGGGGTCTTGTTGACACTCGAAAAAGACAGAACTTTGCATTCATCTTTAACCGGTCTGAATGACGTCTAACTTATCAACATCTACAAAAGATAAGTCAAAGATAAGCTGATGACCAGAGAGAAAGCAGCAACATGGACATTACTAATCCAGTACAGAAGATAGTAAGTTAAAGTTGCCTTTGAAGAGACATAAGATTGAAAGTACACCTAGAGGGGGGTGAATAGGTGTAAGGCTAATCTAATGACAAATAATGCGAAATTAAAAATAAATAGCAATAGACTTAGTGTAACCAAAGAGTATAGCCGAATTTTCAGTGAAGGGCTCTGGACTATCTCCTCTAAATTCCTTTAAATAAGAGTTGAGGTGCTATGTAAAGCTCTCTTGGTTCAACACAAGTGAGGCACACAAGCAATACCAAGCATATAAGTATGATATAAACAATATGAAATAATGCATGGCATAATATAAGAGAGAGAGAGTTTAGAGATAGTAGATCAAACACAAACACCAAGATATGTTTCGAGGTTCGAGCCACTGCTCTACGTCCCCGCCTTCACACAGAAGGATTTCTACTAGATCGTCCACACAAGACTTCCCATACAGGAAACCTCCGCTGAGGAGTTGGGTAATACAAAATTGGAGTGCACAACTCCTCTCTGTAATAAACACAACCTCTATACAAGAGGCAAGGTACAACAACAATCACCTCTACACTTAGAGGGATGACACTTAGCCAAACAACAATCACCTCTCACTAGAGGGATAAGGCTCAAAGCCAACACTTAACCACAATCACCTCTACACTTAGAGGGATACCAACACAACCTCAACACCCACCTCTACACAAGAGGGGAACTCAAATAAAAGAAGGTTTACAACTCTTGGTGGTCTCAACAACCACAAACCAATTTTCTCACTAAAACAAGATCCTAATATATATGATAGATAGATAGCTCAAGTGTGATAAAATAAAGTATTTGGAACAAAGAAAAACACTTGGAAAAATCTCCAAATAAATATTGAAATCAAGACCAAAAACTAATTCTCAAAAGACTCTCTTTTCTTTGAAAATTCCAACACTTTAAAACAAATAAAGATAAAATATTTAAGCCCAAAACTCTTTTAAAAACTGATAGGTAGTAAAAAGTGCATATTTATCACTATATTTACTATCACATTTTCATATTTATTCCTCTAATCATGCACATTTACTAATATTTTATTATTTATTGTGTGCAGGCCTTGAGTAATTAATTAAATAAAGAATAAAGCCTTAAAAGAAGCCCAAAAGCCCATGTTCAAGCCCAATGCAAAAGTTGCATTTATCAAATGTCAAAGTTGCAATTACCAATTGCAAAAGTTGCAAATACTAAAAGAAGAGGGAAAGGATAGACTTCTATTCAACCCTAAATGCTTGCAGGATGAGGATAAAAGCCAAAGAAGGAGAGTGCAAAGATAACAAATTCGTTGTTAAAAGATATTGGAAGACTTAGATTTAAGGTAACTTGCTTCTCAAGTTATCCCGAAATCTCAAAATAAAGAGTCAGGATACAACTTCCAGAAGGATAAATCCAGATGGACGGACCTGAGGAGGCCACGCGCGAAAGCGCGTGGCCAGGGACACAGCTCAGGCCGCGGAAACGCGGCCCAAGCCGCGTTTCCGCGGCAATCCTGACGAGTTTGGCGATAAGGTTTTTTCGAGGAGTCGTACCGGGACTCTACTTCTTCCAGCTCCTTGTTGACTGATTTTTCCTGCACATAAAAATTAGAATATTAGATTAAGAATAGATCGTGCGAGGAATCAGTTCTAATCCGCGGTAGCAGGGCTATGCGGGTCGTGATCCTCAGAGAGGGACTGCGATAGAAGCGTTAAGCAAGTTTCTCTAAAAATTTATCTTTTTTAGTTAATTGTTAGTCACGATGGTATTTACAAAGAAAAGTGGTATTTACAATGAGTTGTGGGAAAGAATATTGGAGAGGTGTGGATTTGATCTACAAAAAGAAAAGAAAAGAAAAGAAAAGAATAGAAAACTAACCTTGGTTGGAGAAAATATGCGAAACCTAACACTTTCTACCTTATTTCGGAGGCATTGAACGTATAAACCTTGGGATCGAACTCAGTCCGTTGTCGCATTAGGTCATCAAGCCTTGGGCAAGCATGAGTTGATACGCCTCGAGGAGGAGAACATCGCCATGGAATATCGTTGGAACCTACTAATCTTCGGTATACTTGTGGTTCGGTAAACGCTCGCGTGCTCGTCAAAGATCAACACAAAGAAACACAGTAGAAAAGAAAGAGAAAACAAAGAAAAGCAACGACATAAGAACAAAATAAAAATTACCTTTTTATTGATTACAATGGAAGAGAAGAGAATCATCTGTCGGTGTCACCCTCAACAAAGCCATCTCCCTCACTTACATAAAAATTACAAAAAGAAAAGAAAAACCTAGAAGAAACCCTAAAAATCTGAACTTTGGCCCTTTGCTGGACGCTGGACACTCTGTACGTTGCATTGCAGGGGATATTTATAGGTGCAGAAGGCCGAGGAGTCCTGGATGAACTTGCCCACGAAATCTGGGATTCTGACTCATCAACTTTGCCGCGGAAACGCCGCGGAAACGCGGCACTTTAGTGGCTTCTGGCCATGAGCTTTGGCGCGTGGCCTCTCCTGGTCCGTCCATCTGGGCGCCTGCTTCTAGAAGTTCGATCCTGGCTCTAAATATTGGGATATGGATATAGCTTGGAAATCAAGTTATCTAGATTTTGTATTCTCCCAATCTCTTTTAAACGAATTTCCTTCTCATCTTTGGCTTTTATGCTCATCCTGCAAGAGTTTAGGGTTGGTAGAATTCTATCCTTCCCTCAACTTTAATAATTGCAACTTTAGCCCTTGTATATTTGCACTTTGACAATCTGATATTTGCACTTTTACACCTGGGCTTCAAATGTGGGCTTTTGGGCTTCATTAAGCTTTATTTATTATTAAAATAATAATTCGAGGCCTGCACACAATAAATAACAAAATATTAATAATTGTGCAGAATTAAATGAATAAATATGAAAATGTGATGGTAAATATGATGATAAAAATGCATTTTTGACTACCAATCACACCCCCACACTTATCTTTTTGCTCGTCCTCGAGTAAAAACAAAGAAAAGAAAAAGAAAAGAAGAATTAATCTAACCTAACTCACTTTCGTAGGAATCACGGTTGCACTTAGCACGTGCAACAAGCCGTTAAACCTCTAGGTTAACCTAGAGGACGAGTGTTGTCTCGTGAGGGTTTTCAGCGGATTGCACCCACAAAATCCATAAAAAGAAAAATATTTGAATTATTATTGAAGAGACTAAGTAGTCTATAAGTTTTAGGATCCTCATTTTTATTCATTCTTTAAACTTAGTCTTAATAAAGTTAATTGTTTTCCATTTTAGGTAAGAATTAAAATTGAATTTCTAATATAGTCTTTTTCGTTACCAAAAATCATATGCATCCTTATGTTTTTACTAGGAATTCCTTAACTTGGACTCTCATGCCTCTTTATATATATATTTTTTTCTTTTTTTTTATTTTTTATTTTTTTAATATGTATAACGCATCTAATTTTCTTTCGTGTAAGCATCAAGGCTTCTTGAGGCCCTCATACCTAACTAATTGATTATTAGATGTGTTAATACATATATTATATTTCTTAGTCTTCGTAGGCTTTCTAATCCACCCATGTAACGAACTTAAAGTCGATGACTCCCAAACCGGTTGGCTTTAGGGCACCAGGTGAGAAAACACCCCGCGGACTCAAATTCGAGTGAACTAGGCCCCAAACTAAGGACTTTATTTTATTTACTCACCTTTAGGCATGAATACTTATGCTTCTTGAGGCACATGTATCAGCTTAATTGGTGATTTTTTTTCTTTCTTTTTTTTTTTTTATGAGGCACAAGGTCTTTGTCTTAGAATCCTAGATATGCATTTGGTATGCACATTTCATTAAGGTAAAAATCAAGACTAATTATTTATTCAATTTCTTCTCCTATACCTAAAAATTTAAACAATTTATTTATTTTGACCAAGTTTTTAGAAATCCTAATCACGATTTTCCTAATCCTTAAAACTAACTTAGATTTCTTTCAAAAAATAAGTCAAAATACTTCCTTTTTATAACAAATTATTTTTTTTTTTTTTTTTTAGCAAATTTTTGTTAGTTTTTACCTATGTTAGTATGTTAGTAAAGCCCACCCCCACACTTATCTCATGCATTGTCCTCAATGTATGAATGAATGCATATATGCATGAAACAGAATAAGGGAAGGCGGAAGTTACCTTAAGGTGGTGGTTCCGGTGGTGGTCTAATTGGTCCACGAAATGCGGCCCAAACAAGATAACGTGATAGTTCACGGGACCTACCTTTATTGACCTCTTTTTTATTTACATATTTACAGTCCCCAGAATGAATAGGATCATGGAAGATCCTCTCGTGAAACTTACTCCCTTTACATGACCAGTCCTGGAAAATCATCACAGAGTCATGGTCTATACCTATATCCAACAAAAGAATGTGACTTGGTAGAATGGTTGACTTGGACTCAAGAATGATAGGTTTAGGAACGAATACCGACTCAGGAAAGAAACTTAAATCAAGTAAAGGTTCAGCAGTCGGGCTAGGATCAAGAAGTGGGTCCAAGTCAAGAAATTGAAACTCAAGTCTACAATCATTTTCCCACAATGGAATGTGACTCAATGTTGGTGATTCAAGTTCAGGAATGATAGGTGTGGGAATCAAAACTGACTCTAAAATATTACCTAAGTCGGGTAACAAAACAGGAGTCAATAATGATTCGGGAATTTGAACTTGATCATAGATTTGGGAATCTAGGTCACATATCTCATTAGTTTCAATCTCATAAAAATGGGAACTTGCCAATTTTTCCATGGGACTTTCAAAATTGCACAATTGGTCAAGTTCAATATGATCATCAAAAATGGGTGATTCAATTTCATGATCTATGGGTATGGGAATAAATGTTGGCTCAGAAAATTGGTCCAAATTGGGTAAGGATACTGGAGTCAACATAGATTCGAAGATGGAAACTGAATCGCAAAGTTGGGGATCGGGTTCACATTCATAGTCTAATTCAATCTCATTGAAATTAAAACTAGCCAATTTGTCCAAGGATTGGGATTGAGCAAGTTCATATTGATGTGATGAAATTGAATTTTGATCAAGGTCTTCTAAACAGAATGATTCTTGGTTCCTATCAAGATGCTCAAGAATGTTTGAAAGTCTAGAAATTTGATCATTCATTGTATCTTGCAACCGATCCACTTTTTCTTCTAACCCATCGAATAGATCAATGGAGGACTGAAACCTTGGTGATGTGGGAAAAGACGTATATGAAGATAATGGTTGAACAGGTGGTTGACCATATGGCTCAGGGGTGTTGAATTCCCATTGACTCTGTGAAGAGTAGTGATGATTATTCCAATCTTGTTCATAGTATTGGGACTGGGGCATGTAATGATTCGGATAAGACCAATCTGACACACTAGGTTGGTTAGAGTTATGATATGCCGGGTTGGTAATATCCGAAAAAGAGGTTGGTGTATAATATGGATCCTCATTAAAATTGAAAAAATTATTGTTATAGGCCATATCACACAAAGCAAACAAAAGAAAAACAAACAAAAAAGAAAAATTTCTAACCTAAGTTAGGGTAGACCTAGACCTAGACGACTCCTAACTGGTTAGACCGTCCACAGGAGGTTGGGTGCAGACTTTGACCACAAGTTAATCAGCCAGGTCAGGGCAAGAGTGGTGGGAGGTTTTCCGTCAAAGACGTTCCTTAATTAAATAACCACCAATCTTCGGGCTTTCGGCCCTCAATCCCCTTCCTAGACACTGATTTGGCAAGAGTTAACTTCCAACACTGTTCCCCCTTAGGATAATCTCCTATTGAGTCCGAGATGTCCCTAGGGCCAACGTCTACTAATTTTTAAGTTAGGCTTGGGTTAGTGAGTGCTTGGGATATGATTTTTGGGCTAAGGAAGGGTGATGAAATCCCCACCTTATCTTGTTAATGGGTTATGCCCTTAAGATGAATTAGTGCAAGTGTACAAGATAAATAGATAGAATTCACTCAAAGCAGAAAATCAACCAAGAGATGAGTCCTATTCTACATGCAATGCGTACGTACCTTGCGTCTCCAGCACTCTTCAACAGTAAATAAAAATAATTGAAAAGACACGTGCCTAATATGCAAACGTCTAATCAAATTTTATTTTTAACAACCAATAATTTACTGTTGAATTATTAGCAATTTACAGGTATATCACAGAACAAAACAGAATAGAGCAGTAAGCAGTAATCTCAAATTTCAGCAATCTGCAAAAAAATTGAATCAGTAGTCCTTACTGTTGCCGCGTTTCCGCGGCTCTGGCCGCGGATCCGCGGCAAAACAGTTGGCTCCTGTGCTCTGCCTTCGAGGGCAGAGGCACAGGGCAGCTATATGTCCACTGCAGCTGCTGTTTTCTGTTTCCTGTTCTCCAAACCTGCAAACAGAAAAGAATAAAGAATTAGTTAAAAATTAAATTTTTTTGTTTTAGAGATAACTTACCGTCCCTCCCCGGCAACGGCGCCAATTTGTTGACTGATTTTTCCTGCACACAAAAATTAGAATATTAGATTAAGAATAGATCGTGCGAGGAATCAGTTCTAATCCGCGGTAGCAGGGCTATGCGGGTCGTGATCCTCAGAGAGGGACTGCGATAGAAGCGTTAAGCAAGTTTCTCTAAAAATTTATCTTTTTAGTTAATTTGTTAGTCACGATGGTATTTACAAAGAAAAGTGGTATTTACAATGAGTTGTGGGAAAGAATATTGGAGAGGTGTGGATTTGATCTACAAAAAAGAAAAGAAAAGAAAAGAATAGAAAACTAACCTTGGTTGGAGAAAATATGCGAAACCTAACACTTTCTACCTTATTTCGGAGGCATTGAACGTATAAACCTTGGGATCGAACTCAGTCCATTGTCGCATTAGGTCATCAAGCCTTGGGCAAGCATGAGTTGATACGCCTCGAGGAGGAGAACATCGCCATGGAATATCGTTGGAACCTACTAATCTTCGGTATACTTGTGGTTCGGTAAACGCTCGCGTGCTCGTCAAAGATCAACACAAAGAAACACAGTAGAAAAGAAAGAGAAAACAAAGAAAAGCAACGACATAAGAACAAAATAAAAATTACCTTTTTATTGATTACAATGGAAGAGAAGAGAATCATCTGTCGGTGTCACCCTCAACAAAGCCATCTCCCTCACTTACATAAAAATTACAAAAAGAAAAGAAAACCTAGAAGAAACCCTAAAAATCTGAACTTTGGCCCTTTGCTAGACGCTGGACACTCTGTACGTTGCATTGCAGGGGATATTTATAGGTGCAGAAGGCCGAGGAGTCCTGGATGAACTTGCCCACGAAATCTGGGATTCTGACTCATCAACTTTGCCGCGGAAACGCCGCGAAAACGCGGCACTTTAGTGGCTTCTGGCCACGAGCTTTGGCGCGTGGCCTCTCCTGGTCCGTCCATCTGGGCGCCTGCTTCTAGAAGTTCGATCCTGGCTCTAAATATTGGGATATGGATATAACTTGGAAATCAAGTTATCTAGATTTTGTATTCTCCCAATCTCTTTTAAACGAATTTCCTTCTCATCTTTGGCTTTTATGCTCATCCTGCAAGAGTTTAGGGTTGGGTAGAATTCTATCCTTCCCTCAACTTTAATAATTGCAACTTTAGCCCTTGTATATTTGCACTTTGACAATCTGATATTTGCACTTTTACACCTGGGCTTCAAATGTGGGCTTTTGGGCTTCATTAAGCTTTATTTATTATTAAAATAATAATTCGAGGCCTGCACACAATAAATAACAAAATATTAATAATTGTGCAGAATTAAATGAATAAATATGAAAATGTGATGGTAAATATGATGATAAAAATGCATTTTTGACTACCAATCACTCCTATAAATACCCCTGCAGAGCAACAGAGAGGGGGGCGTCCAGCGCAGTACAGAGCCAAATCTAGGGTTTTTCTTAGGCTTTATAGTTTGTAAATTTAGTTTTTTTTATAATTTTTATTTTTCCTTTATGTAACTGAGAGTAGAGGATGCTTTCATGGAGGAAGGAGATCATGCTTGTACTGAGGTGACATCGGTGTAAGTCAAACTTTTCTTCCATTGTTAATAGAATCAACTTAAGGTTTGTTTTTGTTCTTCTATTCTTGTTTTATTTTTATTCTTCTATTCTTGTTTTATTTTATTTTTTTTCTCTGATGTCTTGCAAACCATGAGATCTGATAGCTTCAAGACTGCTTAGCCGAAGAAGTGCCCTTGATGGCCTATGTTGGTGAACAAGCCTTCTCTTACTAGTATAGTTTGTCTTTTCTTTTCGTAGTGTAGATCGAGAAGGGGGAAGATCCTATACGCCATGCTTGAATGCCTTCAAAGACAAGGTAAGTCGTTGCAACGGATCAAAGGTAAACAGGGCAGAAGAGGTAGGTATGTGTTTTTTTTTAGTTTATAGTTTTCTTTCTTTTATTTCTTTAGTTTAGATAACCAACACACCATCTTTCTAATCTCTTTCACACTTCTTCATTGTAAATACCATTGTAAATAACAAAATAAATAAAAAAGAGATAACTTACTAAACAAGCTTCCATCGCTAGTCCCTCCCTGAGGATCACGACCCGCATAGCCATTGCTACAACGGATAGAATTGAGCACCCTGCACATCCCTATTTCTAAATCTAATATTCTGTATTTTGTGTGCAGGAAAAATCTCAATCAAAATTTTGGCGCCGTTGCCGGGGAGGGACGATAAGTATTCTCTAAAAAAAAAAATAACTAATTCTTTTATTCTTTCTGTTTGCAGATTTGGAGAACAGGAAAACTAACAGCAGCAAGGACATATAGCAACTCTGTGCCTCTGCCCTCGAAGGCAGAGCAGCAAAGCCTACTATAGTGCCGCGCAAACGCGACAATAGCCGGGTTTCCGCGGCCTTAGTAGTGAACTACTCACTAAGGTTTCTGCAGGTTGCTGTAAATTGAAAGATTTGTTTACTGCTCTGTTAAAATTTGCTCTGTGATAAACCTGTACACTGCTAATTAATTAACAGTAACCTATTTGTTGAAAAATAAAAAAAACTAGACTCTTGCATCTTAAGCACGTGTCTATTTAATTTTTTTTTAATTTTTGTTGAAGAGTGCTGGAGGACAAGGTACGTTCGCATTGCATATAGACTAGGAAGTACCCTTGGCTGATTTTCTACTTTGAGTGAATATTTGTCTACTGCTTTACACGTGCACTAAATTGACTTAAGGGCTTGTCCTATAAATAAGATAAGGTGGGGATTTCATCACCCTTCATTGGCCACAAACAATCTCCTCACTCACTAACCCAAGCCTAACTAAAAATTAGTAGACGTTGGCCCTAGGGACATCTCGGACTCAATTAGGAGATTATCCTAAGGGGGAACAGTGTTGGAATTTGACTCTTGCCAAATCAGTGTCTATGAAGGGGATTGAGGGCCGAAAGCCCGAAGATTGGTGGTTATTTAATTAAGGAACGTCTTTGACGAAAACCTCCCACCAATCTTGCCCTGACCTAACTGATTAACTTGTGGTCAAAGTCTACACCCTACTTCCCGTAGACAGTCTAACCAGTTAGGAGTCATCTAGGTCATAGGTCTACCCTAACTTAGGTTAAAAAATTTTTTTTGTTTGCTTATTTGTTTGTTTTCTTTTTCTTTGTTTGTGTTTGTGTGATATGGCATATAACAATTTTTCCAATTTTAATCCATATTACACACCAACGTCTTTTTCGGATATTACCAACCCGGCATATCATAACTTTGACCAACCTAGTGTGCCGGAATGGTCTTATCCGAATGCATATAACCCATGCCCCCCATCTTATGACCATAATTTCCACAATAATTTCAACTCTTCACAGAGTTCATGGGGTTTCGCTTCCCCCGAGTCTAATTTTCAACCAACTTGTCCTTCGTACCCACTTTGTCCACAATATTTCCAAGATTCCTACTCAGATCCACCAATTCAGAATAGAAAACCATCTATCTTGGAAATGATGAGTATGCATGAGTCCAAGCAACAATCACCATCAATCTTAGACATGATGATGCGTGAGTCCAAGCAACAATCACAGAATCTGACCGACTCACAACTTCATCACTATTGTCCCAACAACACTTCCTCTTTTCAAGTCCAATCACAAATGATGCACCAATCGACTATGAAAAGATGCTTGAAGCCATGACTCAGGCAAGATTAGCTCGTGATCATGAAATAGATATGATGGTTCAATCTTTACGTTCTCACCGTTCGGCCATTTCTGATATCGCTAACCATTCTGTTAGAGCCGACGAGCCACGTTGTTTTGGACAACAAGATTCTAATTCAGTACCATCATTTGAACTTGCCGAAACTCCAATTTTTGATAGTTTGGCAAGTTATTCCTTTCCTGAAATAGAACTTGAGCATGAATATGATCATGATCTCCCACTTGGTGATTCAATTCTACTTCCTGATTCAATAATGACTCCAGTGTCTTCACCTGATTTTACTTTTCCCGAGTCAACATTGGATCCTGTGCCAATTCATCATGAAATTGAATCACCCATTTTTGATGATCATATTGAACTTGACCAATTTTATAATTTTGAAAGTCCCATGGATAAATTGGCAAGTTCTCATTTTTATGATATTGAACTCAATGAGATATGTGACCTAGATTCTCAAATCTATGATCAAGTTCAAATTCCTGAATCATTATTGACTCCTGTTTTGTTACCCAACTTAGGTAATCTTTAGAGTCAGTTTTGATTCCCACACCTATCATTCCTGAACTTGAATCACCAATATTGAGTCACATTCCATTGTGGGAAAATGATTGTGGACTTGAATTTCAACTTCTTAACTTGGACACACTTCTTGAACCAAGCTCGACTCCTGAACCCTTACTTGATTTAAGTTTCTTTCCTGAGTCAGTATTCGTTCCCATACTTCTGACGTCCAAGTCAATCATTCCATCTTTTCACACTCCATTTTGGGACAAGGCGGTTGACACAATTGACTCTGAAAATAATTATGAAATTTGAAAATTTGATGGGGTGGAATTGTTAAAAAATGATCATACATACATTTTAGTGGGTTGTACAAGAGAAATTTCTGGTGGGTTCCTCCTAATACCACATTATCTTGATTGGGTAGCAACACTTGGCCCAATTAGACCACCACTGGAACCACCACCTTGAGGTAATATTTGCCTTCCCTTTCTTCTTTTTCATGCATACATGCATACATTCATACATTGAGGACAATGCATGAGATAAGTGTGGGGGATGTTTTACTAACATACTAACATAGGTAGAAACTAACAATTTGCTTAAAAAAAATTGAAAAAAAGGACAATATTTTGACTTATCTTTTGAAAGAAATCTAAGTTAGTCTTAAGAATTAGAAAAATCATGATTAGGATTTCTAAAAACTTGGTCAAAATAAATAAATTGTTGAATTTTTAGGTATAGGAGGAAAAATTGAATAAGTAATTAGTCTTGATTTTTACCTTAATGAAATGTGCATACCTAATACATTTACATATCTAGGATTCTAAGACAAAGACTCTTGTGCCCTATAAAAAATAAAAAAAAGGAAAAAAGAAAGGGAAATTCACTGATTAAGCTGGATATATGTGCCTCAAGAAGCATAAGTATTCACGCCTAAAGGAGATTTTATAAATAAAGTCCTTAGTTTTGTGGCCTAGTTCACTCGAATCTTTAAGTCCGTGGGGTATTTTCTCACCCGATGCCCTAAAACCGACCGGTTTGGGAGCCACCGACTTTAAGTTCGCAACATGGGTGGATTAGAAAGCCTAAGGAAACTAAGAAAAATTACTCATATATGTATTAACACATCTAATAGTCAATTAGTTAGGTATGAGAGCCTCAAGAAGCCTTCATGCTTACTGTTTTCCATTATGTTCGCAAAGGAGAAAAACTTACAAAAAAGAGTTTGAGGAGCTAAATTACAAGTATTCTTAAAAAGATTACAAGTAGATCTCCTCAGAGATTCTGGAGAAGTGTGCCGATAGGAGTCTGGTCAGCGCGTGACCACTTTGTCCCTTTGATGATGCGAGCGATGAGATTCCCTTCTCGCCTGGTTCGGGGAATCAGAGAACAGAAGGTTGGTAGAACCCTCTTGCTGCTTCTCAAAATCGCCTTCAATAAGGAATTCCTTCTCGCCTGGTTCCGGAGATTCCTTGAGAAGAAGGACGATGTTAGGGTATCAACACCCTGCATAGAGAAAGCAATTCTCTAAAAGGTCTCTGAATTCGAGAGCGCACGGTGCGTCGTGAAGAAGTCTCTGCTTGTGGAGTCTTTCGATTGATCGATCTATATATTCTTCGTGCGTCCGTATGCGTGCCTCTCCTTGTACCCCTGGTGGGCTATTTATAAGGAGAGCAAGGGTATAATCGTCCCTTGAAGATATGAAAACAGATTGAATCGAATCTGTTTGAATCTGGAAAGTAGCCTTGCTGCGAGGCTAGGATCAGCTTCTGCGAAGCTAGAATTGGCAGGTCGGTGGACTTTCTTGATCTGTTTTGATCCTTTCCATATCGTTGGAGGATTTCTCCTGATCTTCTTACTCGTTTTTAGAAGAGTCAAGAGATTGCGGCAATCAACTGCCAAATTTGATCTCTGATTTGATCTTGATTGGATTTGATCTGATTGGATCCGATCTCATCCGGAGATTTGATTGGTCAAAGGTTGACCGTAGCAGATTCATAGCAGCGCTGCCCGCATCGAGCTCGTAGCGGAGCTAGAGATAGCTTCTGGCGAAGTCCGAAAGGAACCCTTTGGCGGAGCTGGAAGTCCTCTGTGGCGAAGTTGCGAGTTAGCTTCCTGGCAAGGCTTTGGATGGCTTCGAGGCGAAATCGAGTGATATTAGCCTCTCAAGCGAGGCTATCTCTTTGGGCTCGTGTGATGCTAAGTGCTAGCATCTTAGACCTGCTGAGGTCTGTTTAGAAACAATCCGGGTTCACTGTCTGCTTGCTGGATCAGTGGAGTCCAAGTTGCTTCCTTGTCCCTCGGAGATGGGTGGAAACTGGTCTTCAGCTCGTCTGTCACTTGTCTTTTGTAAATGTCAACAAGTTTAGACATTGTTCGGACCAGTAAGAATCTTGTCTTTTTTAAGTGTCAACACTTACACGAAAGAAAATTAGATGAGTTATACATATTTAAAAAAATAATAATAATAAAGAGGCATGAGAGTCCAAGTTAAGGAATTCCTAATAAAGATTCATAAGGATGCATATGACTTTTGGTAACGAAAAACACTATACAAAAATTCAATTTTGATCCTTACCTAAAATGGATAACAATTTACTATATAAACACTAAGTTTAAGAATGAATAAAAATGATGATCCTAAAATCTTATAGATTACTTAGTCTCTTCAAACGTATTTCAAATATTTTCCTTTTTATGGATTTTGTGGGTGTAATCCGCTGAAAACCCTCACGAGACAACACTCGTCCTCTAGGGTAACCTAGGGGTTTAACGGCTTGTTGCACGTGCTAAGTGCAACCGTGATGCCTACGAAAGTGAGTTAGGGTAGATTAAATTTTCTTTTCTTATTCTTTTTTATTTTACTCGAGAACAATCAAAAAGATAAGTGTGAGGGTGTGATAAGTAGCAAAAAGTGCATATTTATCACTACATTTACTATCACATTTTCATATTTATTCCTCTAATCATGCACATTTACTAATATTTTATTATTTATTGTGTGCAGGCCTTGAGTAATTAATTAAATAAAGAATAAAGCCTTAAAAGAAGCCCAAAAGCCCATGTTCAAGCCCAATGCAAAAGTTGCAATTATCAAATGTCAAAGTTGCAATTACCAATTGCAAAAGTTGCAAATACTAAAAGAAGAGGGAAAGGATAGACTTCTATTCAACCCTAAATGCTTGCAGGATGAGGATAAAAGCCAAAGAAGGAGAGTGCAAAAATAACAAATTCGTTGTTAAAAGATATTGGAAGATTTGGATTTAGGGTAACTTGCTTCCCAAGTTATCCCGAAATCTCAAAATAAAGAGTCAGGATATAACTTCCAGAAGGATAAACCCAGATGGACGGACCAGATGAGGCCACGCGTGGCCAGGGACACAGCTCAGGCCGCGAAAACGCGGCCCAAGCCGCGTTTCTGCGGCAATCCTGACGAGTCTGGCGATAAGGTTTTTTCGAGGAGTCGTACCTGGACTCTACTTCTTCCAGCTCCTATAAATACCCCTGCAGAGAACAGAGAGGGGGCGTCCAGCGCAGTACAGAGCTAAATCTAGGGTTTTTCTTAGGCTTTGTAGTTTGTAAATTAGGTTTTTTTTATAATTTTTATTTTTCCTTTATGTAACTGAGAGTAGAGGATGCTTTCATGGAGGAAGGAGATCATGCTTGTACTGAGGTGACATCGGTGTAAGTCAAACTTTTCTTCCATTGTTAATAGAATCAACTTAAGGTTTGTTTTTGTTCTTCTATTCTTGTTTTATTTTATTTTTTTCTCTGATGTCTTGCAAACCATGAGATCTGATCGCTTCGAGACTGCTTAGCCGAAGAAGTGCCCTTGATGGCCTATGTTGATGAACAAGCCTTCTCTTGCTAGTATAGTTTGTCTTTACTTTTCGTAGTGTAGATCGAGAAGGGGAAGATCCTATACGCCATACTTGAATGCCTTCAAAGACAAGGTAAGTCGTTGCAACGGATCAAAGGTAAACAGGGCAGAAGAGGTAGGTATGTGTTTTTTTTAATTTATAGTTTTCTTTCTTTTATTTCTTTAGTTTAGATAACCAACACAACATCTTTCTAATCTCTTTCACACTTCTTCATTGTAAATACCATTGTAAATAACAAAATAAATAAAAAAGAGATAACTTACTAAACAAGCTTCCATCGCTAGTCCCTCCCTGAGGATCACGACCCGCATAGCCATTGCTACAGCGGATAGAATTGAGCACCCTGCACATCCCTATTTCTAAATCTAATATTCTGTATTTTGTGTGCAGGAAAAATCTCAATCAAAAACTTACTGTTAAACACTTTAAAGGTGAGAAAATTTGCTCTTTAAAAACTTGTCTAAAACAACTCAAGAGAAGGCATATTTATAGCCTTCAAAAATTCTGCCCGTTGGCAGTCTGGAAAGGGCAGAAATGCCCTTCCGGTCGACCGGCTAACGTTCATTTTTATGACCGTTGTGCCTCCGGTCAATCGCCCGATCGACCGGGACTGGATACAGAGAGCAGAAGCTCTCTGTCGGTCGACCGCCTGGTCGACTGGGGCCAGATCCAGAGAGCAGAGCTCTCTGGACGGTCACAGCCCGGTCGACCGGCCCACCAGCCCAATGGCCTGTGCACATTTATGCACATCGGTCGACCGGACCGGTCGACCGACTTCTGCAGCGGTCGATCGTCTGGTCGACCGGCAGAAGGCCAGGTCTAACTTTTTAAGGGATTAAAAACTTGTCTTTTATCTTCAATTAAATCCCATAAAATCACATAAATTCCACAAAAATAAGTTCTTATTAGATCTTTGAATAAAAATATGTGTGATTAAAATTCAACACACATTATAAATAATTTGAACCATTTTTGTGATATCGAAATTTGACTTAAACACAAAATCAGTATTTTCTAAAACTTGAATTTTTGAAATGGAAAACCGTTTTCTTCAAAACTCATATGGATACAAAAACATGATATTGAAACAACTTTGAAGCATATTGTATATGAATAGAATCCAATATACATAAAAGATATTATATCTATGTTTTTGATATGAAATCCAAAATCTGGTTAAACCGAAAATCAAAACTAATAAACTTTAAACTTGTTTGTGTATGTGAACTTGAGCATATCAACACTATTTAATCTTTACACAAGATCTAAACATATCTAAACTAAACAAACTGAGATCTTCTTGTAGAACTCCGTCTCCAAGTCGACTCGATCCAAACACGATCCAACGAGCTTGACTCCAACCGAGTACTAGATGTAATCTTGACACTCGAGCTCTTGAATCAACATGTGAAAGCTATAAAACTCCTTTTTTGAAGCTAATCACTTACTAAAATCTTAATTAAATATCTGAAACTAAATATCACAAGATTATTAGTAAAAAAAAAAAACTATATGAGTTAATCATCATCAAAACTAGAGCGATGGGCCTCTGGGCCAACAATCTCCCCCTTTTTGATGATGACAAAACTCATGGAATTATATTTGCATGGATTAAAGTTAAGCTTCATAGAAGCTCTCCCTTAACTCATGGCGTAGCAATAAACAATAAAGATATTCAATGTATGTATAAAACAAATAACACATGTTAACATATATACTTTGATACCAATTGAAAACAAAACATATATGCTATGATATCAATTGAAAAAAAATAAGCATGCATATAAATTACATAAACATGCATATATAAAACTCTCAAAATTCTTTTCTTTCTTTTCGTATAAAACAAGGAAAGCATGCACAAACATGCAGATATATAAAACTCTAAATTTCTCTCCCATTTTTGTCAAATCATCAACAAAGGGGCATAAATAAGCTCAATTAAAATTTTCTCCCTTTTAGTCAAATCAAAAAAGAAGGATGTATATACGATATACATTCATGAAGAGGAGAGACGTAAAGTTAACTCCCCCTGCATACATGCATTACATGAAAAATAGATGACTAAACCCTAATCATATAACACATAATATACAATGTATAAAAGGAGATGTGAAGTTCCTTCTACACACGTATACTACATACCAAAAAGAGGTCAATCACTTCAATATGAAATACACTCAACATGAATTATATAAAGAGAAAATGTTAAGCTTCCCTTGCATATAAGCAATACATATCAAAACAATATGATACCAATTGAAAAATACATCAATTTATGATGAAGGTATACATCGAAATATTATGATACCAATTTATGATACTAATTGAAAATAAACAAAATTTTTAAGATACCAATTGAAAGTAAAAACCAAATTATTTTTGGATACTAAAAGATACCAATTGAAAGTAAACAAATTTTTTTAAGATACTAAAAGATATCAATTGAAAATATCTTGATACCAATTTAAAATGTCTTGTAAATCTTTGATACCAATAGAAAATAAAACATTGTATGTTTTTGATACCAATTGAAATGTATATATATCGAAATTCTTGATATCAAATGAAAGTAACAAACTATTGAAAGTAAAAACCAAATTATTTTAGGCAAACATAACTCATATCAATATAAATACCAATTTAAAATGAAACATGATATCAATATTGAAAATGTTAGTATATTCCAAAACAAAGTCTTTTTCATCATAAAGAATGGGAGTTAAGATACCAATTGAAAATAAATCGATTGAAAGATACCAATTTGAAAGATAAAACATGAATTTTCTCCCCCTTTATGAAATACCAATAAAAATAATGCATAAGCTTGTATAAGATACCAATTAAAAAATAATTGACATTTAAGGAGTAAATCAAGCTTAGCATCAACATAATTTGTGCTTTAAGATGTAAAGATATTATAAGCACAATCAAATCACATATATGTATGAAAATGTAAATATCAATCGAAATTGATACTATTTGAAGTTTGAAGCATACATATATAGAAAACATATGAGTATACAAGATAAATATCAATTCTGATACCAATTGAAAACACAATGAGGATCAAGTGTATAACTCATAATTATCTCCCTTTCATGCACAAGTTTAAATAGATTTTCAATTTGAGTATACAAGGCATGGTTGATTAGTCTCTAATTTTGCATAATTTTCATCACATTCTCATATTTATTTGATAAAAATTCTGCTAATAATACCTTGCTTGCTTGACTCTAGGTCCATGGTGTGCAAAGGAAGAAGAAGACCAAAATCACCATTTAATTGGTGATTAAAAGCCTACCAACTAGCCATTGACTTTAGAGTGAAGATCTGGTCAGTACAGGGTGTCAAATCGCAAATCCCGGAACCCAGACGACCATAGGACAGTATGGGTGACACGCTACCCAAAAATGGGCGCGCGCCGCCCTGACTTTGCCGCGGAATCGCGGCATTTGCCGCGATTCCGCGGCAAAGTTGGCGCGCGCGCGCCCAGTTTTTGGGCCACGTGCAGTGCACGTGGCCCCCTTTCTCCTGGAGTCTATAAATAGCCCCCCTGGGGTCCCGAATGCAAGCAGATTGGAGTTTAGGCAAAAGTTGTAGTCTTGTCTTTAGTTTGTTGTTGTTGTAGTTCTTCTTCTAGTTTTAGGTCTTAGCCATTAAAGAGAAAGAGAGAGAGTGTGTAAAGTGTTGTATTTGAAGGGTGACAAGATAATACAAGTACTACTTCTCTTCCTTCTTTCATTTACTTGTCTTTGCATTTACTTTATTTCCTTGTTGTAGTGTAACTTCTTCTTTCTTCTTTACTTCTTTTACTTTGTTGTAGTGTAACTCCCCCTTTCCCTTTTACCCCTTTTACTTTGTTGCTTCTTTATTGATGGCTAACTAACTTTTTCATAGCATGGCTAACTAACTACTAACCCACTAATTTCTAACACTTGTTTGATAACCCGTATGAGTCAATAGTGCTAAACAAAGCCTTGTGCAAATGAGAGCTATGGCATCTTAAGACGAGGGTTCTAATTCTAATTTATCTACAAGTATCTATTTTCTTATATTTCATACTTAATTCGTTTTGATGATCTATGAGTTGTGTTTTACTTGTTAGACTCTTTTCCTTTTAAACTTTGCCGATACCGATAGTGCACTCGAGTCTTCCCTTATTCTCGCCTTCTAACGGATCTTGATATGGGAATGTCCGAGTTTTTGCCGTGTAAGGCTAAGTTATAGGATGAACTCTCACTCGATTTTCACGTGATTAGTTCAATGCACAAGTGTCTTGTTTGCCTATGATCCATCGTGAGGCTATCTTCAAAAAGTTAGAAATTAGTGGGGGCACTTAGTAGAAAGTTAGCCATGCATTTTTACAACTAAGAAAAAAAAAATCACTTTTACAAACCAACAAAACGTTTTCCAACAATTTCTAAAAATACTTGTTTTCACTTTTCAAATTCTTTATTTGGAAACAAGAACTTTCTTTCTTCTTGAACTTTGAAAGCCGCATCAAGCTTATATCGCTCTCCCTCCTTGTGGATACGACCTGTATAGCCACTCGCTACTACGGAAGAATCGCAAAAGCAGTAACATCAGCCCACACTTCCTTCTCTTATTTAATACTTGCTTTTTACGCGATCAAATTTTGGCGCCGTTGCCGGGGAGGGAACGGCTTTATTGTTCACTACTAAAGATTGTTCTTTGTTTTCTTTTGTGTGTAGGAGAAGAACCAAGGAGCTCACCATCACGGGAAGCAAAAGAGGTGGTCAAGGACATTGCGCGATGATTTATTTGCCCTCGGAAAATTCGTGTAAAAGCGAGTTTTTCCGATTGAAGTACTAACGCACTCGTTTGCAGGGTTGCCGAACGCCGCTAAAAAAAAAAGTGCTTTTAATTTTTTTTCTCGTTTCCTTGGATGCTTCACTATATGCATGTGTAATAAATTCAACAGAAATCCACTTGTTGCTTAATTAAAATTTGAATTAGACGTTTGCATTTAGGGCACGTGTCTATTTCAATTCATTTCAATTCTGTTGAAGAGTGCTGGAGACAAGGTACGTGTGCATTCATATAGATTAGGACCAACATTTTGAAGTGATTTACCGCTTTGAGTGTTACCTTGTTGTGAATAAACTGTACACTTGCACAATTGACTTTAAGGGCAAAACCCAAATAAACAAGATAAGGTGGGGGTTTCATCACCCTTCCTTAGCCAAAAAACCATCTCCAAGTGCACTCACTTTTTCCCAAGCCTTAATTAAAAATCAATAGACGTTGGCCTTAGGGACATCTCGGACTCACTAAGAGATTAACCGAGGTTGGAAATTGTAAGAACTTTACTCCTGCAAAATCAGTGTCTAGGAAAGTGGATTTAGAGGTAAAGCCTCGAAAGCTCCGTGGTTTGGCATAATTAGGCCCGTGGCTCCGCCCGGATACCTCCCCCCGAGCTTTGCCCTTTCCTGGCCGATTAGCTTGTAGTCGAGTTCCTACAACAACCTTCCCCGGAGAATCGACCAGTTAGGAGTCGTCTAGGTCCAGGTACCTTAGACTAAGGCTTGTGGTTGTTTTTCTCTCTTTTGTTTGTTTTTTATTCTTTTTTCGATTGTTTGTTGTTTTCACGTTGGTTGTGGTGTGCTGAATGCAAGAGTGGGTGAGAGATCCATCAACTTCCAGATTAACAAGAAACACCTCGTTACCCTTGCATCCAGAACCGGTGATGGCATCACTTCAGGATAGATTTTACCCGATAAGAACTTCACTTCCATCTTGCATAAAACTTCCTGAAGCAAACGGAAATAATTTCGAGTTAAAGCCCCAATTCATTAACACTCTTCCGAAATTCCATGGTTTAGAATCAGAGGACGCATACTTCTTTGTTAGGGATTTGAAGAAGTATGCCTCATGATGCGAATACCCCAGCTAGGAGACGATGCCGTTAGGTTACGTTTCATCCCTTTTTCCCTAAAGGATCTAGCTAAGAAATGGTTGTACAGTCTGGCAGCAGATTCAGTCACTACGTGGGATGATTTCGTCAAGGCTTTCTTGAAGAAATTTTACCCAATTCACAAAACTGCCCTCATTAGGAAGAACATCATGCAGTTTAAGCAAGACCCGAGCGAACCCTTTTGGAGATACTTTGAGCGATTCAAAGATCTCCTAGCTCAATGCCCTCATCACGGTGTGGAGAAATGGCGTCAGTGCCAGATTCTCTACGATAGTCTAGACTATCAGACTAAGACCCTGTTAGAAACGATGTGTCAGGGAGGGTTCTTGCAGAAGGATGAGAATCAGGGTTGGGATTTATTTGAGGACTTAGCTGAGAAAACCCTGCAGTGGGAGCCAGCCTCAGAGAAACCTAGGAATTCACAGTCTATAGCTTCAAGAGGAGGGCTCCTATCTTTAGAAACATCCATAGCTGCTGAGGCCAAGATTGCTACCCTGATGAGAAGGATAGAGGCTCTAGAAACAAAAGAGCCTGCTAGTGTCAACCAGATCAACCCACCACCAATTCACAATCCGGGTTGTTCATATTGTCAGGCACCGAACCATGTCTTCAAAGAGTGCCCTGTTTTCCATGCCCAACAAGTGCCACAGGAACACATGAACGCGGCTTACTCACGGCCGCTTCACAACCCCTACTCACAGACATACAATCCCGGTTGGAGGAATCATCCCAATTTCTCCTTGGCCCCAAACAATCCTCCCAGGCTCAATTTCTCCAACAACTTTCACCATCCTGCTCCTCCACCACCTTTTCCCAGTCAAGCCCCATCTTCCTCCTCCCAAGGCTCTCCAATGGAAAAGAAAATCAATAAATTGGAGGAGAGCATTGAGGCTTTCATTAAGTCCCAGTCTGCTTTCATGCAGAACCAGGGAAAAACTCTGAATAGTCATTCACAAGCCATATCTAGGTTGGAATTGCAGATGAGCCAGTTAGCTAGCTCCCTAAGTGAGAGACCTAAGGGTACCTTGCCTAGTCAGCCATTAGTTAACCCAAAAATCTCCAACCAAGCATATGAAGTTCAGGATCCATCTCTCAACCACTGTAATGCTGTTCACACACTGAGATCTGGAAAGAAGGTAGACAACCAGGTCTACCAACCAAAGAGTCCAGTCCATCCTGATCCCAATCAAGCCTCCACTTCTGCTAGTGCCTCCCAATCCGCTCCACAAACATCTGATAAGGACCAAGCTGCTGAACAAGTTCATAAGCCTGTAGCACCCTTTCCCAATAGGCTTAGGAACAACAATAAAAACATGCACATGGAGAAAATGCTAGAGATGTTCCACCAGGTTGTAATACCCCGTTCCTGGAATACGTACTTAGTTGCGTATTCAGTTTTTCGATCGTATTTTTCGATTTACTTCCTGTATTTGACCGATTTCAGTTTCAAATATTATTTTCCAATTTTTAGATTTTATATGATTTTCTGGAATTTTTCTGAATTAATTGAAAATCTTCAAAACCGGTGTCGACCAGTGTCGCTGATCGATTCCCGGATTTTATCTTACAAACAGTTAGGAAATTCTAGATAGTCCTTTAGGCATTATTTCTTAGAATCGTATTTCTTACCTAAATACTTTTTCTGGGAATTTTATGATTTTATGAAAATTCCACCGGAGTCGGTAGCTAACTGATTCCGGGATTTTTAGTTTTAAAACTATAAATTATTTCTCCAAACGAATTTCATCATGAGTCTTAAAATATTATTATTGATTTTTGTAAATTTTACGAGTCGTTCCAAGATACTTGATTTCGGGACGATTTCGGTATTTTCCGAAATGTTTTCCGCATCTTCGACTTAAACCCGGGAAATTGTCTTTTCAATATTTTCATTTTCCAAGCCAAAGAAAATATCTTCTCCTTTTTAAATTCTTTTCTTTTCCTTTTTCTTTATTTCTCTTCTTCCTCCACAAGCCACAAGATTTTCCAATTTTCCAAAATTTCAACCTTTTCCAAAATTCCAACAAACTCCACACACTTCTACCATTAATGCCCCTCTTTCTCTCTCTCTTCCATGGCCGGCCAAGTGGCCAAAGAGGGACACCTCATCCTCTCCTATTTGCAAAAAGCCCCCTCTCTTCTACATAAATTGCACCTCTTTCACAAAATCAAAATCTTATATAAACTTTTCCTTTACATTTTTAGTTCTTTTCTTCACTTCAACAAGGATTTGGCCTTCACCAAAATCCCTCCTTCACCTCAACCCCAACTCCAAAAACACCACAAGTCATCATCTCCATCTCAAGCAACTACAACTTTTGGATTGGGATCGTGTCTAATATCGCCGAGGATCAAGTTTGTCGGCAACGCTCCTTTCGAACGCGTATAGCTCCAATTAACCATTCGAGTGAGTATTTTTACTCACCAAGACTTGTAAACTTCTCAGTATACTTGTGTTTACAATTCATGTACACTTGGGCCTTCAAAATCATGCTTTTGGCCTTCAAATTCAACCATCAAATTCTGTTCTGTACCCTGTTTTCAGACTACGATTAGTCGACTTGACCTAGGAGTTAGTCGACTTGAAATTCTTGTTTGAAACGACCCCTGTTCTGAAACACAGTTTTAGTCGACTTATCTTGATTATTAGTCGACTAACTTTTCCTGAAAATAAACCCCAACTCTCTGGAAATCACTGTTAGTCGACTTACCTTAACTATTAGTCGACTATAGATCATTGTTAGTCGACTACTCTTTCCACCTAGTCGACTAACTTTTCCTGAAACAGAATTCCAACTCTCTGGAACCCAGTTTTAGTCGACTAGTTCAGACTGTTAGTCGACTAGAGACCACTATTAGTCGACTAACCATTCCACCTAGTCGACTAATTTAGGCTGTTTATTATAGTTGATTTCTTTTCTGAATTTGGATCGTACCCTTGATACATGTGGGATATGTTATTCTTGTTTATGCTTCATGAATGGTACTTCATGACCTGTTACTTGATGGATGTTACCTCTTGTTACTTCATGGCTTGTTATTGTATATTCTCATTTCATAACTTATTAATTAATGAATATCACCACTTATCATGCTATCTCTTAACACCAAGTATGATACACTTGACTTTTGTATAAAATGGACCAACTTACATTGGGTCGGGGGAAAACATGTGGATATCAATATGTGTTCATGTTTACAGTGGTATTAGGTATGTTGTGCAACTATATTTCCGGTCTGACCTGAGGGCCTCCAGGGGACCGAGGGGAGTGCTTGCTCCCTCATTACTGGTACCATCATGATTAAGGGCATACATAAGTCCCTCCTGTTAGCCTAGCGGCTGGTTTCCGTCATCAAGCAACGGAACAATTCTGGACCGTTGTCCCGGGCATGTACGGGACCCACTGTAAACATAGTTCGTTGATAATCCCGCTGGTTTCCAATAACAACCTTACTTTACTAGGATATGGATCTATGTGCCCTGGGACGCTGGGTCACATAGCTAGATATCACAGTAAGACAAGTAATAATAATAATAGACTCTAACTGTGGATACATTGTATTCTGACCTTATCTCTTCATGCTTCCATTTCTTGCTAATTGATATTCATTATGTTGTTCTATCTTTCTTATTCATGTCTCTTAGCTATTTGGCTGTAGCCTGTTCGTTGTTGGGAGGTCCTGACTCCCTTGGATTTGTATATTCAGGTTCCGAAGCTTGGATCGAAGTGGAGCCTTCCACAGAGGATCAAGCTTTTCTTAGTGAGCAGGCAGACTAGTCCCAGTCCTTTGTGCCAGATTCCTCTTTTTGACTCACGGGATCTTCATCCTACTCGTGAGCATTTTGTGTTCATATTGTATCTTTTACTTTTGGACTTGGTTGTGATAAAAGATACATGTAATGTGTAATATTTTATCATATCTTGTGATAACTTGTACTTGTACTTTTAAGTTGGCATATGTATGTATATCACGCTTTGTCGTGTACTCTGATCCTTGTTGTACTATATGCTTAGCGTATATACGTGGGAGCATTTTCTGACCTACGTATATACGTCGCAGTGACGTCCCCGTATCCGTGGAATCGGGGCGTTACACAGGTTAAATTGAATGTGCCACTTCTAGACGCTATCCAACAAGTCCCGGCTTATGCCAAATTTCTGAAGGATATGTGTACTAAGAAGAGAAAGACCAATGTGCCCAAGAAAGTGTTCTTGGCCACTAACATAAGCGAAATTCTGTCTGGTCCCATTCCGGTGAAGTACAAGGATCCCGGATGTCCCACCATTTCCTGCACCATAGGACAGACCGAAATCAGTAGAGCGCTTCTTGACCTGGGCAAGTATCAACTTGCTACCTCTCTCTGTGTACCAGCAACTTGGTTTGGGTGAGCTAAGCCCAACTCGAGTCACCATTCAGCTAGCTGACCGTTCTGTGAAGATCCCGAAAGGGGAAATCACAGACGTCCTCATCCGGGTCGGGGATTTCATTTACCCCGTTGACTTCATTGTTCTAGAGACCCAACCTGTGTCAAATCTTAGGTCTCAGACTCCCGTCATCTTAGGGCGCCCGTTCCTAGCCACAGCCAATGCCATAATTAACTGTAGGAATGGGTCCATGCGATTAACTTTCGGAGACATGACGTAGGAAGTCAATGTCTTCAATCTTGGAAGACAACCTAGGGATGTCAATGATCAGACGTTTGAGGTCAATTCCATTGAAAACCTGACCAGTGAGCATGGGGAATGCTTGGAGATAGAGACTGAGGCAGAATTCGATCTGGAGGATGAGGAATTCAATTTAGACCAGATCGTAGATTCAGCAGTGGATTGGGCATCAAGCCCCAGTGTACCGTATCCTAGGATTGAAAGCCCAGAGATTGCCTCCAATAAAGAAACACCTTCCTTAGAGCTTAAAGACCTGCCTGAACACCTCAAGTACGCCTACCTGGGCGGAAAGGACACCTTGCCAGTCATCATAGCATCCCACCTGACTGCGCAACAAGAGGACAGCTTAATGTCTATTCTGGAAAGACATAAGGAAGCCATTGGATGGACAATGAAGGACATCAAGGGAATCAGTCCAGCCATAGTGCAGCACAGGATTCATTTAGTCGATGAAGCAACCCCTAGGAGGGACCCACAACGTAGGCTTAACCCTCTCATGCAAGAGGCAGTGAAGGCCGAAATTCTGAAACTATTAGATAATGGGATCATTTATTCCATTTCTGATAGCCAATGGGTTAGCCCGGTTCATGCGGTCCCAAAGAAGGCTGGCTTTACGGTAGTAGAAAATGAGGAAAAAGAGTTGATACAAACAAGACTGCCTACCAAGGTTCGTGTTTGTATCGACTACAGGAAGTTGAATGCTGCTACCCGTAAAGACCACTTCCCGCTACCCTTCATCGACCAAATGCTTGAGCGTTTGGCTGGACATGAGTACTACTGCTTTCTGGATGGGTACTCGGGATACAATCAAATCCCCATTGCTGCAGAAGACCAGGAAATGACAACGTTCACTTGCCCGTTCGGAACCTTTGCTTATAGGCGCATGCCTTTTGGATTGTGCAATGCTCCTGCAACGTTCCAACGGTGCATGCTTAGTTTGTTCTCTGATATGGTGGAATGTTTTCTTGAGATTTTCATGGATGACTTCTCCATCTACGGAGATTCATTTGATCAATGTCTTCATCACTTAGAGTTAGTGCTACAAAGATGCATTGAGAAGAACCTAACTCTAAACTGAGAAAAATGTCATTTTATGGTGAGACAGGGGATTGTCTTAGGCCATGAGATTTCGAGGAGAGGCATAGAAGTGGATAAGGCTAAGGTAGAAGTGATTGCTAAGCTCCCACCACCCAAATGCATCAAGGATATTAGATCCTTTTTAGGGCATGGTGGGTTCTACTGACGGTTCATTAAGAACTTTAGCAAAATTGCTAGGCCCTTAACTAACCTGCTCGCTAAGGACGTGCCCTTTGACTTCAATGAGGAAAGTTTCAAGTCATGGGGGAAGCTTAAGCAAGAACTGATTTCTGCACCTATCATTTCTGCCCCTGATTGGGCCCATCCATTTGAGATCATGTGTGATGCATCTGACTTTGCTATTGGCGCTGTTCTAGGACAGCGAATCAATAATAGGCAGCACGTGATCTACTATTCGAGTAGGACCTTAAATGATGCTCAACAGAACTATACAACGACTGAGAAGGAATTCTTGGCCGTTGTCTTTGCGTTAGAAAAGTTCCGGCCCTACTTGTTAGGTTCGAAAACAGTGATTTTCACAGATCACTCGGCTCTTAAATACCTCATGACCAAGAAGGAAGCAAAAGCCTGACTGATTCGGTGGATCCTTTTGCTTCAAGAATTTGACTTAGAAATCAGGGATAAAAGAGGTATAGAAAATGTGGTCGCTGATCATCTCTCGAGAATTCCGAATGCACCAACCATCCGAGTTCCGATCAATGAGGATTTCCCTGATGAGCACATCCTAGTCATTCTTAAGGAACCCTGGTATGCTGACATCGTTAATTACCTGGCCACAGGACAATTACCCGCTGACTGGACAAAGCAAGACCAATACCGCTTCTTTGCCCAAGTACGGTATTTCTTCTGGGAAGAACCGTATCTTTTTAAGTATTGTCCAGACCAAATAATTAGACGATGCATACCCGAGGAGGAACAGAGGAGTGTGCTCAGCTTTTGCCATGACCTTGCATGCGGAGGACACTTTGGTCCCCGCAAGACTGCAGAGAAGGTTCTACAAAGTGGGTTCTACTGGCCCACTTTGTTTAAGGATTCATATCATTTTTGCAAGTCATGTGCAAATTGTCAGAAAATCGGGAAAATTTCTAGAAGAGACATGATGCCCCTAAACCCGATCCTTGAGGTTGAAATTTTTGATGTTTGGGGTATCGATTTCATGGGGCCATTCCCCAACTCCTTCGGCAACCAATTCATTTGGTTGCTGTAGATTATGTCTCTAAGTGGGTAGAAGCCGTGCCAACCAAGACGAATGACAACAAAGTGGTTGTCAAATTTCTCAAAGAAAACATCTTCTCCCGGTTTGGCACCCCGAGAGCGATAATTAGTGATAACGGATCACACTTTTGCAATAGAGTTTTTGAAGCTCTAATGCGAAAATATTCCATCAATCACAAGTTATCAACCCCGTATCATCCCCAGACAAATGGGCAGGTCGAAGTCACAAACCGACAGATCAAGCTCATTCTGGAAAAGACTGTTGGTCAGAACAGAAAGGATTGGTCGGTTAAGCTCAATGATGCATTGTGGGCTTACCGCACCGCATTTAAGACAGTTCTGGGGATGTCTCCTTACAGACTCGTGTTTGGAAAAGCCTGTCATCTGCCAGTAGAATTAGAACACCGGGCCCTCTGGGCAATTAAGCAACTCAACTTTGACCTGACCAAGGCCGGTGATCTTAGGAAACTGCAGATTTTTGAATTAGAAGAGATACGGAATGAAGCTTATGAGAATGCACGAATCACCAAGAGCAGAACAAAACTTTTTCATGACCAAATCATAACCCGAAAAACCTTTGCACCGGGAGATAGGGTTCTGCTATACAACTCTAGGCTTCATATTTTCGCGGGAAAGCTAAAAACTCGTTGGTCGGGACCGTTCATTGTGCGCACTGTTTTCCCACACGGTGCTGTGCTTATTGCCGACCCTAAAAATAACACGGAGTTCAAAGTGAATGGGCAAAGACTGAAGCCCTTCTTGACCACAGAGCCGATGATCCCAGACGATAGTGTGCTGACTCTTTTTGTCCCATCATACACCTAACCACAACAACTATTTAAAAAAATGAAAAAAAAACAAAAAAAACAAAAAAAAACAAAAAAAAATGTTTATATGCTTACCCCGTGTACATTCTTTTGCCATTTCTTTAGCCTCTTCGTACTTGGCCAAACCGAGTCCACAAAGACGGTAATATCATTCCTTCCCCCTATTTATTGTATTTGCATTTTCATCTACATTCATTGAGGACAATGCATTAGATAGGTGTGGGGGGGTGCTAACAGTTTTCCTTTTTCCTTTTACTTCTTTCAAAAAAAAATGTTTATAAAAAAAAAAAAAATACAGATTGAAAAGAAATTTCATACTCTTTATAAAAATACCAAAAGACTGTAGGAATTACGGGAACCTTAGTAATAAATCTTTATTTTTGCCTAAGTAAAAAAGAAAGAATGGTTTGACTAAAAAGATAGGAGGGATAAGGAAAATAACTTATATCTTTTATTTAGCCTTAGTAGAATATGCATAATTCACACACACATGCTTGGGATTTAGAGACAACTCTTGAAAAAAAAAAAAAGAGCTGGATAATTGTGCCTCAAGAAGCATGATTATTCATGCCAAAAAAAAAAAAAAAGAAAAGAAAGAAAAAGAAAAAGCTGGATAATTGTGCCTCAAGAAGCATAATTACTCACGCAAAAAAAAAAATTATAATAAATCTTGATTTCGTGGCCTACTCCACTCGCATATTTAACCTGAAGGGTGTTTTTCCACCTGGTGCCCTAAGACCATCTGGTTTGGGAGTCATCGGTTCGATGTGTGCTACATGAGTGAAGTAGAAAGCCTAATGGAACCAGGAATAATAAGTAAATATTAATAAAATAATATTCAAAGTTATGTTGAAAAATCCCAAGCACATCACACTGCCACGGTATGCATATCTATCTAAAGCAAAATAAAAGAATGAGTTAGAAGTACAAGATCCTTTCTAAATTTAAAGAAAAACCATAATTCCTTCTTTTATGAAGGCTAAAATATAAGAGGACTTACGAGGGTTAAACCTAATTCTTACATCATTCGGTCATTTTTACTTAGATAATTGAAAGTTCTTTTTCATGTATATATATGTATATATAAATTTCTAACAACTAATTTCTTTTCCTTATTGGATTTTGTGGGTGCAATCCGCTGAAAACCCTCAGGAGACAACACTCCTCCTCTAGGGGAAACCTAGAGGTTTAAAGGCTTGTTGCACATGCTCAGTGCAATCGCGTTACCTGCGAAAGTGGTATAATAATCGTCTCATTTTTGTTTTGCTCGGGACGAGAAAAAAGATAAGTGTGGGGGTGTGATTAGTCTCTAATTTGCATAATTTTCATCACATTCTCATATTTATTTGATAAAAAATTCTGCTAATAATACCTTGCTTGCTTGACTCTAGGTCCATAGTGTGCAAAGGAAGAAGAAGACCAAAATCATCATTTAATTGGTGATTAAAAGCCTACCAACTAGCCATTGACTTTAGAGTGAAGATCTGGTCAGTACAGGGGGTCAAATCGCAAATTCCGGAACCCAGACGACCAGAGGACAGTATGGGCGACACGCTACCCAAAAATGGGCGCGCGCCGCCCTGACTTTGCCGCGGAATCGCGGCATTTGCCGCGATTCCGCGGCAAAGTTGGCGCGCGCGCCCAGTTTTTGGGCCACGTGCAGTGCACGTGGCCCCCTTTCTCCTGGAGTCTATAAATAGCCCCCCTGGGGTCCCGAATGCAAGCAGATTGGAGTTTAGGCAAAAGTTGTAGTCTTGTCTTTAGTTTGTTGTTGTTGTTGTAGTTCTTCTTCTAGTTTTAGGTCTTAGCCATTAAAGAGAAAGAGAGAGAGTGTGTAAAGTGTTGTATTTGAAGGGTGACAAGATAATACAAGTACTATTTCTCTTCCTTCTTTCATTTACTTGTCTTTGCATTTACTTTTATTTCCTTGTTTTAGTGTAACTTCTTCTTTCTTCTTTACTTCTTTTACTTTGTTGTAGTGTAACTCCCCCTTTCCCTTTTACCCCTTTTACTTTGTTGCTTCTTTATTGATGGCTAACTAACTTTTTCATAGCATGGCTAACTAACTACTAACCCACTAATTTCTAACACTTGTTTGATAACCCGTATGAGTCAATAGTGCTAAACAAAGCCTTGTGCAAATGAGAGCTATGGCATCTTAAGACGAGGGTTCTAATTCTAATTTATCTACAAGTATCTATTTTCTTATATTTCGTACTTAATTCGTTTTGATGATCTATGAGTTGTGTTTACTTGTTAGACTCTTTTCCTTTTAAACTTTGCCGATACCGATAGTGCACTCGAGTCTTCCCTTATTCTCGCCTTCTAACGGATCTTGATATGGGAATGTCCGAGTTTTTGCCGTGTAAGGCTAAGTTATAGGATGAAGTCTCACTCGATTTTCACGTGATTAGTTCAATGCACAAGTGTCTTGTTTGCCTATGATCCATCGTGAGGCTATCTTCAAAAAGTTAGAAATTAGTGGGAGCACTTAGTAGAAAGTTAGCCATGCATTTTTACAACTAAGAAAAAAAAATCACTTTTACAAACCAACAAAACGTTTTCCAACAATTTCTAAAAATACTTGTTTTCACTTTTCAAATTCTTTATTTGGAAACAAGAACTTTCTTTCTTCTTGAACTTTGAAAGCCGCATCAAGCTTATATCGCTCTCCCTCCTTGTGGATACGACCCGTATAGCCACTCGCTACTACGGAAGAATCGCAAAAGCAGTAACATCAGCCCACACTTCCTTCTCTTATTTAATACTTGCTTTTTACGCGATCAATGGTCGCCCATCCGTTCGCCCTTGGGTGGTGGGGTTTTCAAAAAATAAGATTTGAAAATAGTTTATCATGTTTGAAAACTCTATCAATTGAAGAATAATGACTAGTTTAAAGATAATATTTAAAAACTAGTACGAAATCCTTTAAGAAAGGAATAAAATATGAATCTATTCCATGAAAAACATGTAAGTCACACGACAATTGACACTCAAAGTCTGTAAAGCATATATAAAGCTCATAAAAATAAAAATCATGAGTAAATAAGAATAATGTGAGTGTAAGAATTATGTAATCAACGAAATCATGGGAATAGGAAATTTAGCTCAATATGAATTTCTTTATAAACATGAAAAATATGAAAATTTTAATTTTCACCAATATAATTCAAACTTCAAGACATATGTATGTTATGTCAAAACTAGAAGTATACAAACATATCCAAATACAATTTAGTCCATAAAGCAATTTCGCATGAAACACAAATGACTCAAGGGTATACATGTATATCTAAAGTTTTAACCAAAGTTAACATATACATGAAACTAGAGATATTAAAATGAAAACATGTATAAAATAGGGAATATAAATTGGAATGCAAGAGTCATCAAAACTAAGCTATACTAGTACATCTAATGGGTACAAATTAGCAGTTAAGCACAAACATACAAAAATCAAATGTAGCTCATTAGCTATACAAGTATATACGCAAGTTTTAATGGCAACTACATCTAAACATGTAATCAAAACATGAAGTGTAAAAGAATCATAAATATAAACCAATATGATCATTAGGCTAAATGCACATGTTTTAGAACTATGATATACACAATAGCTAAACTAAAGTGAGAATACAAAAGTAATGGTCTATATAAATATGAGTGTATCTCAAATACTATATATGTATACCACAAATCTAATTATCATGGCATTTAACATAATAATCATGAAAATCAAAACATGCTAAAAATTAATAATATAAAAGCATGTAAAGTAAATGAGAGTAAGAGATAGTTACCAAAATCAAGAGGGCCCATCTCTATATCTCCAAATCAGGGTGGTCCTCCCACCAAACTCCCCTTGAAAGTGATGCATCCAAAATTGTCACCGTTTAGCTCAAAACACATTCACCTCAAAGCACCAATGCCCTCACGTCAAGCGAGAGCCCACACCCACATCAAATAAAATAGGAGTGACTTTTGGTACCCATACCTTATTGGGTCCATGGGGGTTAGCACCTTTTCTAACCCAAACAAACTTATTTGTAAAATTTGAATCATTTAATCCATCATAACAAAATTTTGCAAGGTGGCCCTTACGTTCACAATGTGTACAAGTGTAATCATGAGCATACCTAGTATCGTGTGTGAATATGAGAAGCATGTGTATGCCGTGTATGGTGTGCATGCATATGTGGAACTTGTTTCTTTCAAAACATGAATTCCAACCGTGTGTGGTTCATGGCACATTGGCTCAAAATGGAGCCCAAGCAATCAACACTCTTCTTTAACATACATATATCATTTTCAATAATAGTAGAAGAAGTGGAGCATGTAATAGGTATATTAGATGATGAAGCATGGCAAATATGTGAATATAAATCATTTTCAAAGATTTATTTTTAGTAGAAATCAAATCCAATTCTTTTGAAATAGAAACAATTTTGTTTTTCAAAGATTGATTTTCTTTCACAACAAAATCAAGTTTGAAGATAGACCCTCATTTTTCTTCAAAACGTCATCACAATTATTTTACTTTTTGAGATTTGTTTTCAGTTAAGGCAAGATCAGGTTGGGATTTCAATGAGTCCCTTTCATTTGAAATCTCATCCCTTGTTGCAAAGACATAAGTTTAGAAAACAAATCCTTATTTTCTTCTTTTAGTTTAAACCTTTTCTTTTTCAAGAGTTGGTATTTTTCTAATAGGTTTTCACAAATAAGAGATAGTTCTTCATTTAATGTATTGGCATCAACATAATAATCACTGGAAGAACTAGCATTATCATCTAGTTGAGTTTCTGAATTTACCTCAAGGGAGTCATTCCCTTAGACCATGTAGCAATATTGGTCGGACTCATCTCTACTAGATTTCTCCTCCACAATGTTTGGCGTTTGAAGCTTTAGAAAGGTCAAGGTGTTCCACACTGCAAAGGCGGAATCACAATGAGAAATCAAAGAAAGATATTCTTTGTTTAGAGTGCTCCTAAGTGCCTCAAGGACTTGTGCATTGGCCTCTATATGCTTGCTATTACAAGATAAGATTTCTTGGTAGCGGTAAGGTAAATATGCATTCCTAGGGTCTTGAGATACATACTCATCTTAAGCTTCCATATATCGATATTAGAAACATCAAACATGGGAGGCGCAAGGTAATCCATGAGTGTGTGTTAATAAATAAGTGTGCAAATGCAAAACTAGATTAGCTAACCAAGATCTTACTCGTAGGTGGTTAAACCTAATATTAGGAGCGTAAGTTGAAAGTACACCTAGAGGGGGTGAATAAGTGTAAGGCTAATCTAATGACAAATGATGCAGAATTAAAAATAAATTGCAACACACTTAGTGTAACCAAAGAGTGTAGCCGAATTCCCGGTGAAGGGCTCTGGACTATCTTCTCTAGATTCCTCTAAATAGGAGTTGATGTGCTATGTAAAGCTCTCTTGGTTCAACACAAGTGAGGCACACAAATAATACCAAAATATAAGTATGATATGAACAATATGAAATAACGCAAGACATAATATAAGAGAGAGAGTTTAGAGATAGTGGATCAAACGCAAAGACCAAGATATGTTTCGAGGTTCGAGCCACTGCTCTACGTCCCCGCCTTCACACAGAAGGATTTCCACTAGATCGTTCACACAGGACTTCCCACACAGGGAGCCTCCACTGAGGATTTGGGTAATACAAACTAGGAGTACACAACTCTCCTCTCCAACAAACACAACTTCTTTACAAGAGGCAAGGCACAACAACAATCACCTCTACACTTAGAGGAATAGGCACTTAACCAAATAACAATCACCTCTCACTAGAGGGATAAGGCTCAAAGCCAATACTTCAGCCACAATCACCTCTACACTTAGAGGGATACCAACACAACCTCCATACTCATCTCTATACAAGAGGGAACTCAAATAAAAGAAGGTTTATAACTCTTAGTGGTCTCAACAACCACAAACCAATTGTCTCACTAAAACAAGATCCTAATAGATATGATAGATAGATAGCTCAAGTGTGAGAAAATAAAGTGTTTGGAATAAAGAAAAACACTTGGGAAAAATCTCCAAATAGATATTGAAATCAAGACTAAAAACCAATTCTCAAAAGACTCGCTTTTCTTTGAATATTCCAACACTTTAAAACAAATAAAGATAAAATATTTAAGCCCAAAAACTCTTTTAAAAACTTGCTGTTAAATACTTGTAAAGGTGAAAAAAATTGCTCTCTAAAAACTTGTCTAAAACAACTCAAGAGAAGGCATATTTATAACCTTAAAAAATTCTGCCCGTTGGCAGTCGGGAAAGGGCAGAATGTCCTTCCGGTCGACCGCCCAGTCGACCGGGACTGGATACAGAGAGCTCTCTGGATGGTCGACCGCCCGATCGACTGGCCACCCAGCCCAATGGCCTGTGCACGTTTGTGCACATCGGTTGACCGGACTGGTCGACCGACTTCTGCAGCGGTCAGGTCCAACGTTTTAAGGGATTAAAAACTTGTCCTTTTATCTTCAATTAAATCCCATAAAATCACATAAATTCCATAAAAATAAGTTCTTATTAGATCTTTGAAATACAAATATGTGTGACTAAAATTCAACACATATTATAAACAATTTGAACCATTTTTGTGATATTGAAATTTGACTTAACACAAAATTGGTATTTTTCAAAACTTGAATTTTTGAAATGGAAAACCGTTTCTTCAAAACTCATATGGATACAAAATATGATAATGAAATAACTTTGAAGCATATTGTATATGGATAGAATCTAATATACATAAAAGATATTTATATCTATGTTTTTGACATGAAATTTAAAATCCAGTTAAACCGAAAATCAAAACCAATAAAATTTAAACTTATGTGTGTATGTGAACTTGAGCATATCAACACTATCTAATCTTTACACAAGATCTAAATATATCTAAACTAAACAAACTAAGATCTTCTTGTAGAACTCCGTCTCCAAGTCGACTCGATCCAAACACGATCCAATGAGCTTGACTCCAACCAAGTACTAGATGTAATCTTGATGCTCGAGCTCTTGAATCAACATGTGAAAGCTCCAAAACTCCTTTATTAAAGCTAATCACCTACTAATATCTTGATCAAATGTCTGAAACTAAATATCACAAGATTATTAGTAAACTATAACTACATGAGTTAATCATCTTAAAACTAGAGTGATGGACCTCTGGCCCAACAAAGATGGCTTAAGATGCTGAGTTAGCTCAACATTTAGCATCGCGCGAGCCCTAGGGGATAGCCTTGCCTGAGAGGTAAAGTTTGTGTAGTTTCGCCTTGAAGCTCTCCATAGCTCCATATAGAGCTAACTACCAGCTTTGCCTGAAGTTAAGTCTAGCCCCGCCAGAGGCTGATCTGGGAGCTTCACGCTTGAAGCTTTACCCCTAACTTCTCTGGAAGAAAAAGGGTTTAGCACCGTTATGAGCCGAGTCTTAGCTTCGCACAAGGCCTTGAAGGTAACTTCGCTCGAGGTTATGAGCTAAGTCTTACCTTCGCAAACGACTATGAAGATAACTTCGCTGAAGTTCTAAGCTAAGGCTTAACTTCACATGACTTAGCTCCACAGTGAGCTTTACCAGGTCATCAATTGACCGTTTCACACGGGAGATTAATGGGTGAACCCCACTAATTTAGTAGGATTTACGCCACTTTAAGTGGGCGGTTACAGCGCTCACTTTGTCCCGCATAAGTGGAGATAATTAAGCCATAACGGCAAAGAGGGCGTTCGTACGAACCCTCTAACTTCGCCAGAAGCTCGCAAAGAGCTTTGCGGCAAGGTCATTTGCGAGCCTCGCGCGAAGCTAAAGACTGATTCAGCTTTGCTGAATTCAAGGGGGGCGGTTACACCCTACATTTACTATAAATAGGTCCCTTGCTGAGCCAAGGACACACACACGGACGGACAGAGAGGAGATTGGCTACAAATTTTCAAAAGAAATTCTTAGCAAAGAGGGTTCTTCGGTTCTCTTGCTTCCAAATCTTAGATTTTCAGAACCAAGCGAGAAGGAAAATTCTATCAGGAGGCAGTTTGATTATCAGATCAATTGCATTGTCAAAGGGATAAAGTGATCGCCGCTGATCAGATTTCTAATCTCAGAGGAGATCTACTTATAATCTCTGTTTAATTACTTGTAATTTCGCTCCTCGACTCTTTTGTAAGTTTTCCCACGAATAGCAATTTTCGATGGAAACAGTTTCGTTGTGCAAAGGTCCTTCAAGAACTTTGCATATAATGGAACCGGTTTCAACAGCTTCAAGTAGAGAATATTCACATTGACCTGCTTGAAAATTTCTAGAATCTTCTCCATCTGCGTTGTGTTCTTCTTAGATCGGAGCCTATTTGGAAAGGGAGCCGGTGGATCATATGTAAGCTCAATGACTTCCTCAGTTTCCTTGTCATTTGCTTTGCTAGAAGGGGTCTGTCACTGGGGTAGCTGATTTTGTAGGACTGTAGACTTTCACCTGATTGTCCACCTTTTTTCCCGACCGTAATCATGGACTGCATTCAGTTGAGCTAAATTTGAAGTGTTATTTTTAGCTCTGGTATTCCTGGGATTACTCTCAGGTTGGCTGGGGAACGTCCCTCTTTCTCTTTCACTCATTTGAGAAGACATCTTACTCATTTGCAGTTTGAGTTGTTGTATGGCTTGTTGATTGGATTGCAACAGCTGATTTGTCAATTGCATAAATTAGTTGAAGTTCTTCTCCATGGTGTTCAAGTTTTGTTCGCTTCCAAATCCGAGTGGTGGAATTGATGGATTTGCATATGTTAGAGTGGATTGTGGTGTCACAAAGGCCGGTTGTCGTTGTGATACGGGAATGCGTTTGTCCTAGCATACTGTGAACCATATGGTTAGGTTGCACTTGTTGCCCCTCCTTGATATCCTCCTCCTTGATTCCATGAAAGGTTAGGGTGATTCTTTACCCTGAATTGTATGTTGGTGCATATGGATCATTCCTTTGTCGCTGATAGGTAATGTTTAACTGTTGTCCTTGACTGTTCATCAGTAGGTTTGGAAGGAACAGGCAATCTTCCATGACATGAGTTAGAGATTGACAGTTAAAGCAACTTGGTACAGAGGTTTGATTTACTTGATCGAACTGCTGAAGAGTCTTCTTGCTTTCCAACACTTCAATCTTTCTCATTAGTGCTGTCATCTTTGTTTCAGTTGTAATGGAATTTTCAATCGAATGTATGCCACTCCTTGATGTGATGGTTGAGTTTGTGGTTGGTGGCTTCTCATTGAACCCTTCAAACTACATGGTTTTCTCTGTCATTCCTCAAGGAATATCCATGCAGTATCATCTATCATCCTCATGAAGTCACCGTGGCTTATGAATTCAAGAAGGGTTTTCGAACTGTAATTGACACCCTCATAGATTATTTGACAAAGACGTCACTTTTCTATGACATGGTGGGAACATTGAGCTAGAAGGTCCTTAAACCTTATAAGTATCTCAAAATAGTTATTTGTCCCATTGTCTGAATTGGTTAATTCAGATTGGATTTTTGCAGTCTTGTGCAGTGGGAAAAACTTTTTCAGAAAGACTGCAATAAACTCTGCCCATGTAGAGATTGAGTTTGTTGGGAGACTGTATAACACTTTTTAGCATTGTCCCTGAGTGAGAAAGAGATGAACCTTATTTTGACTCCATCGTCACTCAGTGTCTGATCCTCATCATTGCGCAAACCTCCTTGAACTCATTGATGAACTATAAGCATCTTCAGATTTCAGTCCGGAGAATTTGGGAAGCATCGTTATGTATTATTACTTCAGCTCGTAATTGTTCTCGGTGGCTTCCGGTAATTTGATGCATGATGGGTGTGATGATCGAGGCGGGTAACATTGGTCCATGAGAACCATAGGTGGAACAGGGTCAGTCATCTTGGTCTCGTTCGATTCTATGCTGACTAGGCGTCCTGTTGAATCGCGTACCAAGCTGACATATATCAGCGTATGTATTGAGTTAGAAAGTGTGATGTGTGGATTATACTAATATTTTTTTATTAACTTTATATATATATTTTTAATTTTTAAATTTAAATTTTATTTATTTATTTATTTTTATTTTTTATGATTTTTCGGTAAGAGTGCTAAGACTAAGACAACACCTTTTCCCTGTAACAGCGCCAAAAACTTGATGGGAAAAATTTCTGTCAATTTATCGCAAGTGCACAGTTGATCGTTTGCAGCACTTGAAGGTCGGTCCATAGGGAAGGTGTTTCTAAATGGTCCTAACACAAATTGGGTGAATTGGGTAAAAGGTTAAGAAGTTAATGTGAACTAATTTGTCAAAAAGAATGATCATGCACTTAGGATTGAATCCCTAAACTATGTTCATGTGGTGATATTTATCTCTCAATTAAATGATTTACATAATAATAAATTCTTATTTCAAATGGCAAAAAATCCTAGAACTGTGGTCCTAAGCACAAGATATTAAATTTAATCGCATATTTAATCAAAGTACTAAAATAAAATGAAAGCAACTAATAAGAAAAATACTAAGCATGAAATATCGATTATTTGAATATATCTTGTCAAAATTTCAAATATCTAGCAATAAATCTCATTGATTAAAAATTAATTAATATGCTTTTAATATCTTATCTGAGAGATTCAAATGTCCACCACAATCAAGTAGCCTAGGTTCATCACCCTAAGCACATGAAATTTATTTAGTTGCACATATTAAATTTATCATTACGTAAGTTAACAAACAAATTATTAATTAATTAAAAATACTACAAATGATTAATTTAATTTAATTACTTAGACCAGAAAAATTATCAATCTAACAACTAAATATTATTAAATAAATTAATGATCTAAATAATTACTTAAATAAATATATCTAAAACTGTATTAAATAATTAAAATACTAACTTAAATTTGGTACGTGAAACAAGGTTGAAACAAACAGGGAGATGGGATCCTTCTTTGAGTTTTGGGATGTAAACGCGTCGACAAAAACTTGATGACACGCCTTGAAGGCGCTCTTGCGCCTTAATGGCGCTCTTGCCAGCGCCTTGGGCACTTCTGATTAAGTCCTGATTAAGCGCCTTAGGCACTCTAGATTAAGCGCCTTGATGGCACTCTTGGCCGGTGCCTTGACGGGTGCTCTGTTTGGGCGCCTTGATTGGGCGCTCTGATTGGCAGCACCTTGACAGAGAGGCGCTCACAGAGTGTCTCTCTCTCCCTTTTTTTAGGCACCTGGGGAGAGATTTAATGGCAGCATTTTAGGCGCTTAAGATGAAGCAGAAACAAGGAGGAATTTTAGAGGAAAAAACAAATGTCGTCATCAAATAAAATTCTGAAAATTTAGATTATAGGAAAAATAAAATCAGCCTCCCCTCAAACCCTAGCCTTACATGGTTAATAGACTTAGGGTTTGACTATTTTACACAGAAATCCACAGAAATTATTTTAGTTACACAAAAATGCTCTTTCATGTCGAATTACATTTAAGCCCCAGGACTTTACAAAATTACGTTTTCGTCCCAACTGGCTTCAAATTTCTCCGAATTGACTGTTGATTTATTTGATATCCGTTTTGAGCTTGGTAGAGCAATACTGGCAGTACCAAGCATCCTATCTCTCCTTCAATCTCTTGTTGCACGCTTTACAGTCTTCAAAGCACGCTTTGTGGTCCAGTCTTCTTCTGATAGCTTTGTCTACAAAACATCACTAAAAATACCCGAGTAGCATTATTTATAGACAAATAATAGATGAACATGGGCATGAAAAATGTGACAAAATCGTGCTGATTAGAGACCATGTCTTGTATACTATTATTGAATATCTTTCAAATATGGGCATGAAAAGGTGGATGTTATGAGTTATACATGATTCATTTGCTATACCATTTTTGTATACTCACACGTGTTTCTATATATGTATGAATCATACTTCAAGTGGTTTTTCCATTCTCATACATACATATATATGATTTAATTGTGCTTGCTTTAAATGTCTATACATATATTTTAAAAGCACAGATTATTCTTATGCTAAGTTGATTTATTTCTAAATGATAATTGATATCTCTACAAGCTTATGCATTATTTTTATTGTTATTTAATAAAGAGGGAGAAAAATTCTTGATTTTGTTTTCAATTGGTATCTTAATCCCTCTCCTTTTGAGAAAAATAGTTTAAAAGATTGATATCCATGATTATTTTTCTTCAATTGGTATAATTTATATTCATGTTGGTTTCAATTGGTATTTTTTGGTATCAAAATATACTTCATGTTTCACCTACAAATGGTATCAAAATTTATTTCAATTGATATTAAATTTTTTGGCTTCAACAAAATACAAAATTTGTTTTAAATGTTATCAAAATTTTTAAAATTTATTTTGATATGTATTGCTTATATGCAAGGGAAGCTTAACATCTCTTCTATATATAGATTTATGTTGAGTGTATTTTACATATTAAGAGTTTGACCTCTTTCTTTATGTGATACACGTGTGTAGGGGAGCTTAATATCTTTGTTTGGTGTATTGTTCGATTTGGTCTTTTTGACAGTTAGATTTGATCGATTTTAGTTTCAAACATCATTTTCTAATATTTTAAATTCTTATGATCTTTTGATTCTGAATTAAATTGAAAATCTTCAAAAGTAGTGTCGATCCATGCCGCTGATCGGTTCTCGAATTTTTAATTTACAAATGGAGTTGAATTTCTAGAAATGACTTTCATATTATTTCTTGAAATCATATTTTCTATCTAAATGCATTTTTTGAGATTTTCTGAATTTATCAAAATTCTACCGGATTTGGTGTTGGCCAGTATCGCTGGTTGATTCCAGAATTTTATTTTGAAAATTGAATTCTATTATTAAAAATCGACTTCATATTATTTCTTCGGGTCTACCTCTTGGTATTTTTAGATATTTTTCTGGAACAGTCGATATTCCCGATTTTATTATAATATTATTCTTTGTTGCAATCTTTCCTTTTCTTTCTTTCTTTCTTTCCTTTCTTTTACCCCATCAGCTCACCGCTGACCCACATCCCCTACATGGGGCCTGGTCACATCCCCCTCCCATCTCTCGCTATCAATCTTGCTCTTTCTTTTTCTTTTTTCTTTCTTTCTTTCTCTCTTCTCTTCTTTTTTCTCTTCTTCTTCTCTTCCAATTTCCCCATCCCCCCTCTCCAATTTCATCACTCCACTTAAATTCGCCACTACTGCTACTTATCTTCACCTTCAAACCCAACACCTTAGACTTCCCTCTCCTCTTTGGGGTGGCCGATGCTGGCGACCGCGCGCGGCCAGGGGGCCTCCTAGCTGAAAATCACCTGGGGGGTGAATATGTGATAGCTATACTAAAAATATCTCACTAGCAACTTAGCAATTAACAAATACAATTAAATAAAACTTGCAAAAAGAGTAAGCAATGTAGAGTGCAAGTAAAGAGAGAGTAAAGTTAAGAGAGAGTAAGCAATCGCAAACACAAGGATATATTTCGAGATTCGAGCCACTACTCTACGTCTCCGCCTTCAACACTATGAAGGATTTCCACTATGACCGATCCCATTGGATTGTCAACCGGTTACAAGTTCTCACTAGAACTCTTCGGACATACTTGTCCTCTCTCACGGTGCCACAACATCAACTTGGAGCTCACTAGCTCGCTCGAGGCCGCAATCTCTACAACTTCTCAATCGAAGAAAATCGGTGATCAACTCTTGACCACAAAATAGCTCACAAGCATAACCCTATAACCAAGATGAGGAAGTGAAACTCTTTAGGATTGTGTAGTGAAAATAGCCAGTAGAGATGTAGAGGAAAGACTTAAGCTAAAACAAAAACTTTGAAAATCTTTGGCTCAAAGAGAAATCTTTTGTAAAGAGACTAAAACTTGTAAAACTTTGATCTAAGGCTTAGAAATCTTGTTGTTGAGTGGTTTCATAGTCTCACTATTTATAGGGGATGAAAACAAGGATACAAAACACAATAGAGCCATTGTGACAAGACCCAAAAAAAGACAAATTTGAAACTAGCCGTTGGGAGCCAACTTAGCAGAAAATTCTGCTGCTGGTCGACTGCCAACGGTCGGATTTTCGACAGTTGGGGAAAGCGGTCGACTGTCCGGTCGACCATAGTTCCCAACTAGAGAGTGAAAATTCTCTATCGGTCGACCGGACTCAACAGAGAGCAATGCTCTTGCAGATGGTCGACCGCTCGGTCGACCGAAGTGCATGGTTGCACTTTGGTGCATGTTGGTCGACCGACAGAGCAATTTTGCTCTGCGTACAGTCGACCGGCAATGGGCCAAAAACACAATCTAGACATCTCTACAAAACCAATTTTTTTTCAATGAAAATTCTTTTGATATATTAATACAAAATAGAGTTCTAGGGTCTTAAAGAACTAGGGTGTGATCACAGATCAGCACCAAATAAATTAGAACCATATTTTGACAAAATTCTTTTCTAAAACAAAAATCAGTTTTTCCAAAACTTATTTTCTGAAACATGATTTCTCCAAAACTTGTTTTTCTAAAACTTGATAAAGAAAACGGTAAGAAGCATAGTTGTAAACTTTTGTTTGAAAACACAAAGGAGTATGAAATGTGTGTGGGTGTGAGTCAATCCCAAAAAGCTATCAACTTAGATCATCTTAGTTTTAACAAACAATTATAAATCCTATTTAAAATAGAAAAAGTAAAAATACAAATCTTGAAATAGTCTTTGTATATCACTTGATCCTTGAGCTTTTCTAGTATGCTTAGACTCTGCGATCTAAATCTTCTTGGCTTCCAAATGTGTGAGTCTTGTGATGGAGCCGAGATGCAACAAATAGTTTTACCTAAAACTTTATTAAACAAACTTGTTAACAACATAATTATATATAGTTGTTATCATCAAAACTAGGGCTACTGGTCTTTGGTCCAACAATCTCCCCCTTTTTGATGATGACAAAACATATGGAGTTATTACAAATTTTTGGGAAGAGACTTCAAGTGAAGCTCCCCCTAAACACATGCATATCTAAGAATATGACATAAAAGTGCTAAATGCACAATAAAAGCATATATAGTATATGACAATTTAGCTCTTATGCTAACCATCTATGCATAATAAGGATATTGAGTTATAAAAGTGTATGCACAAACGGTTACCCTCCAAACGTCCGAATTACCTCCAACCTCCAATAACAAGTGGTAGATGGGTGGATGGTGAAGGAGCTAGAAACACAGCACATATACCACATACACCATACATATGAACACAAATACACACACACACACACACACACCCACACACCATATCAGAAATATGTCCATACATGCACAGAGGTTCATGCTAACCTCAAAACATAAAACCAAATACATACCACATAAAACATATGTCTATAAAACAAAGCACAGATACAAATATAGAAAATCAAAAATAGACACTCCAAAAAGTAAACCCTCCCAAAATATAAATCCATCTCCCAAATATAACTCCATCAAAATCTCTCCCCCTTTTGTCATCAACAAAAAGGGTCAATCCTCCTGAAAATCAGGGTCTTTTGGTGGAGCTGGTGCCTCAGGAACAACAGGATGAGGAACCCAAGCGTCGAATGGAGGACCCATCATAGGAAGTGGCTGTGAGTGACCACTCAGAAAAGGAGCCGGCCAAGCATTCCTACTGTAGGTGTCATCGACACAGGTTTGTAGATAGCGAATAGAGGCACATATGTGTTGGAGATCATTATCCACTCTCTGTTTTAGCCGCTAGAAGTGAGCGATCATCTCTAGGTTATGCTCCCGAAGCTGTACAGAAAGGGCTAGATACGGATTAAAAGAAACAGAAGATGCAGAAGAGGATCCAGGAATAACAGTTGGGATCATAGGAAGGGGGTGAGGAACAGGAGCACGCATCCTCTTGAGAAGAGTGTTATTTATATCTACTGACGGTTCGATGGACCGTTCAGTGGAGAGATCAAACTTAAGTTGCTTCAACAGGCGTGTGATAAGCATTCCAAAGGATAACTACCGATTGGGATCGGGAGATAATCAGAAGCCATATAGTCAATGGTGAGTTTGGGTATATTGACTCTAATGCCTTTTAGAAGGCAATAGATTAGAAGTGGAGCAGAACCCCTAACATGACTATACTCTCCTGATTTTGGTAGGAGGTTATAAAAAACTATTTTAGTTAGGACTTGGATGGTGAGAGTGTAATACTTTACCTCCTCATTCCTAACCAAAGTGGGGTTATCATCATCATGAAGCAACAAGGAGGCGGTGAAGGCAGACTTACTGTCAGGATAGTCAAAATCATATAAATCAATATTGTATATATCTACCCCCTCACATGAGAGGTATATCAGATGGAAAAATTTTTCAAGTGAAATGCTGATACCCTTACCAAGTACTCTAGACCTGATATGACTGTTCTGAAAAGACAAATTAGAGTAAAAATAATGTACAAGCTGGATAAACGGATTCCTTGATTGTGATAAGCGTTCAAGTGAGCTAGTACTCAAAATAGCAGTAAGATTAAGGTGCTCAAAATCACTAAGCACCACAATTCTACTAGATATAACAGTTTTATTGTGGATGACAGAGAATCTATAAGATGCATTTTGAGAGACAAAAAGAGGATTCAGGGGTTCTCCCCTTCTCAGATCTGAATCTCTTGGACATATTAAAGACAATAAATAAGAATATGGCACGAATAATGAAAGATTAACTTGAAAAAATAAGAAAATCAAAGAGATTTAGGAAGTAAATAGTTTATACCTGAAATCCCAAAGAAATTCCTTGAAAATTGCAGATCTGGAGACTGAAAGGATTTTTAACAAAATTTTATGGAGGAATTTTGGAGTGGAAAGGTTGAGAAAGGGTTTGATTAAGTTGGGGTGATGGAAATTGAAGAGGGGAGGAAGACAGAGTCAGTGGAAAGGGGAAGAAGTGAGAAAATTTGAGAGTATAGAGTTTTATAAAATTAGGTAAAAGCGGGCAGACCCGCACCTCGGTCGACCGCCCGGTCGACCGGGGCTAACTTAGACCAAACTCGGTTACAGTCGGTCGACCGGCGGCTGACCGGCTCCATGTTAAAAATATTTTTGAATTCCAGGCTAGCTCGGTCGACCGTCGGTCAACCGGTACTGTGCCAGGTCAAAGCGGTCGACCGACCGATCGACCGGGACAGCCCAAAAACTGTTTTTCCTTTTTTTAAAATATGATATTAAGGGTTTTGAAAATAGGTTTTTATTGGTATGTTTTATACATAAATCAAGGAAAATATACCAAAATCTTATTGGCATGAAAAACAAACAAAAATATTATATTATTATTATTTATTAAACATACAATATAATTTTTAATATATAACACATAATTTAAGAAATAATTTGTGATATTGAAGCCGAATACCCTTTACGGGTTCTGAACTTCTCCTCGTCATTCTTCTAGATAAGAGTTGAGGTGCGCAATTGCTATCTTTATCTATATGCTTAAATATGTTTAAAATATGAAATTAAATATTCATATTTGATAATATGTATATAGAAAAAAATCTTTTAAAGGAATACTCTACATATGATCATCAAAACAGGGCTAGTATAAAAATAAACTAAGTAGACTAGACAAGATACAAAAACAAGAGTGTGCAAGTCTACACAACAAGGGTATATAACAAAAAAAATCTAGTTTACTATATACATGCAATGATCTAGCTAGAAAATAAATGTTCAAGTGGAGAAGTTACCAAACAAAGGGCAATCTCCAAAATAGGTGCCTCCTTGATAGCGATGCAAGTGACGATTGATCCGTTGAGCTTCGATGCATCCACCACCCAGCACCATCTCCCTCTAAGTCTTGGAGGAGGATGACACACCTGTATCAATCAAATTTGGTGTGCCTTTGGTACCCAAATCTTTTTGGGTACATTCTTATTTTGTATATTTAGTTTTGCATAACAAAATTTTGCCAAATAGCCTTTGCGGCGCAATATGCACAAGTGTATACTTTGCCATACATAAAAGCATGCTTGTGTTAATGTGTATGATGTGTGTTAGATGCATGACAAGTGTGTTCCTTTGAGTTTTTCTCTTTGGAAATATAGAAGCAAATTTGTTCATATCAAAAGCACACTTTTTCAATATTGTGTCCAAAACCTCAATTCGTTTTTGAATATCTAAAAATTCATTTTATTACAAGTGATATTTGGGCTTTTATCCTTATAAGTAGTTTTGTATTTTTCAAAATCAATTTTCATTTTCTCAAAAGATTTTGATAAATTATTTTCTCATTTAAAATAATTTCAAATTTGTTCTTTAAAAGAACATTTTCCTTTTCAATTTTTTGTTTTAAGCAAGGAAAATTTCATATCTATTTTGAAGTTCTTTAAAAAATTGTGCCAATTCATCCATGGTTAAATCATCATCTTCTAATGAGTTTTCAAGATTTACCTTTGAAGCTTCATCACTGTGTGCGATGAAGCACATGTGTGCGGTGCCAATCTCCTCTCCGGATTCCGTCTCCAAATCATCCCATGTAGCCACCATCGCCTTCTTTTTCTTATGCGTTCTTGGATGTCGTGGATTGTAGTGAGGGGTAATCCACAATTAGATGTCCCGTTCTTTTGCAATGAAAGTAAGGACCCGTCTCCTCCTTCTTCTTTTCAAGTCTTCTTTGAGGTCTTCCTCTTCGGAAGTTGCTTTGTCTTCCCTTCTTGTAGAACATCTTGCCCACTTTTCTAATGAGCATGGCAAAGTCCTCATCATCGTATTCCGATGATTCATCTTCATTAAAGGAGGATGGAGTTGCCTTTAAAGCTATTGCTTTCTTCTTTGGAGCCTCCCTTTCTTCTCTCACCTTCATTTCCATCTCATGGGTTTGAGATTACCAATGAAGCCGGAGAAGTCCATCTCCTCCCTATCGTTGAGCCCCTTGAGGGTAATTGCCTTGACTTCCCAAGATTTGAGAAGAGCTCTAATGACCTTTCAGATCTTTTGGTCATTATCAATATTGTCACCTAAAAAGATAAACTATTAGTGATTTTGGTGAACTGAGCGAGCATTTCATCAATGCATTCATTCGCAAACATATAAAAATTCTCATATTGAGAACGGAGCAAGTCAATTTTGGATCTTTTGACCAGAGACGTTCCCTCATGAGTAATTATGAGATCGTTCCAAATTTCAAAAGTAGATTTACAATTTATTACACGAGAAGATCATCATCATTAAGTGCTTGTATGAGTGCATATTGGGCTTTGGCATTTGCTTCATAGTCTTTGGCGGTTGCGTCGGACCATGTATCCTCATCACTGTGAGGTTCTATAAATTTCTTGGTTATGGCCTTAGCAACTCTAACTCCTAGGGATTTAAGAAATAGGTTCATCTTGACCTTTCAAATTGGAAAGTTTTACCCATCAAATTTGGGTGTGGACTTGATGCTAGTGAAGTCGTGTGATGTCATGAAAACAAGTTAGTGCACAAACAAATAATAGATGCAATAAATGAATATAACCAAATAAAGAGGATCTCCCTAAGGTAGTTAAACCAAAAGCTAGGGTTAGGCTCTGATACTAATTGAAAATCACCTAGAGGGAGATTGAATAGGTGATAGCTATACTAAATGGTAAATAATACGAAATTAAAAATATCTTGCTAGCAACCTAGCAATTAGCAAATACAATTAAATAAAACTTGCAAAAAGAGTAAGCAATGTAGAGTGCAAGTAGAGAGAGAGTAGAGTTAAGAGAGAGTAAGCAATCGCAAACATAAGAATATGTTTCGAGGTTCGAGCCACTGCTCTACGTTTCCGCCTCAACACTATGAAGGATTTTCACTATGACTGATCCTACTGGATTGTCAACCAGTTGCAAGTTCTCACTATAACTCTTCGGACACACTTGTCCTCTCTCACGGTGCCGCAACACCAACTTGGAGCTCACTAGCTCGCTCGAGGCCCAACCTCTACAACTTCTCAATCAAAGTAAATCGGTGATCAACTCTTGACCATAAAATAGCTCACAAGCACAACCCTATAACCCAGATGAGGAAGTGAAACTCTTTGGAATTGTGTAGTGAAAATAGCTAGTAGAGATGTAGAGGAAAGGCTCAAGCTAAAAACAAAAACTTTGGAAATCTTTGGCTCAAAGAGAAATCATTTGTAAAGAGGCTAAAGCTTGTAAAAATCTGATCTATGGCTTAGAAATCTTGTTGTTGAGTTGTTTTATAGTCCCACTATTTATAGGGGATGAAAATAAGGCTACAAAACACAATAGAGCCGTTGGGACAAGACCCAAAAAAGGCAAATTTGAAACTAGCCGTAGGGAGCCAACTCAGTAGAAAATTCTACTGCCGGTCGACCGGGCGGTTGACCGCCAACGGTCGAATTTTACTACATTGGGGAAAGCGGTCGACCGTAGTTCACAACCAGATAGTGAAAACTCTTTGTCGGTCGATCGGACCCAACAGAGAGCAATGCTCTTGCAGACGGTCAACCGCCCAGTCGACTAAAGTGCACAGTTGTATTTTGGTGCCTGTCAGTCGACTGACCGGTCGACCGATAGAGCAATTTTGTTCTGCCTACGGTCGACCGGCAATGGGCCAAAAACACAATCTAGATATCTTTGAAAAACCAATCTTTTTCCAATGAATTTCTTTTGATATGTAAATACAAAATAGAGTTCTAGTGTCTTGAAGAACTAGGGTGTGATCATGGATCAACACCAAATAAATTAGAACCATATTTGACAAAAAAAATTTCTAAAATGAAAACCAGTTTTTCCAAAACTTGTTTTTCTGAAACTTGATTCTCCAAAACTCTTTTTCTGAAACTCGATAAAGAAAACGGTAAGAAGCGTAGTTGTAAACTTTTGTTTGAAAACACAAAGTAGCATGAAATTTTTGTGTGTGAGTCAATCCCAAAAAGCTATCAACTTAGATCATCTTGATTTTAACAAACGACTATAAATCCTATCTAAAATAGAAAAAGTAAAAATACAAATCTTAAAATAGTCTTCTGTATATCACTTGATCCTTGAGCTCTTCTAATGTGCTTAGGCTCTGGGATCTAAATCTTCTTGGCTTCTAAATGTGTGAGTCTTGTGATGGAGCCGAGATGCAACAAATAGTTTTACCTGAAATTTTATTAAACAAACTTGTTAACAACATAACTACATATAGTTTGTTATCATCAAAACTAGGGCTAATGAACTTTGGTCCAACACTAGCCCCTGTGCATGGGCAGAGGAGGGGAAATAGTCCCCTCTCCCTTCTCTCTCCCCTCTATCTCCTCTCTCACTCTTTCTATCTCTCTCCTTGTTTTCTCTCTCCAGTGCATTTTCTCCCCTCTCTTCTCTCTGTTGGATTGCAAGCGGCCAAGGCCGTCGCCGACAGCCACCTCGTCGGCGCCCAGAGGCCATTCTATCTCTTCCCACTCTCCCCTTTTCCTTCTCTCTCATGACCTCTCTCCCTCTCTCCCCCTCCTGTTCCTCTTTCTCTCTCATCATCTCTCTTTCTCTCTATAGATATTTCTCTCTCAGGTCTTTTTCTCTCTCTATTCGTATCTCCCTATATCTGCATCTCTCTTTCTAAAAATTAGTTTCTCTCTTTCCATTTTCTAGATCTCTCTAGATCACTTTCTCTCACTAGCTCTATCTCTTTCTCTCTCTTCTCTCTCTCCTCTCTCTTAATCCTCTCTTCTCTCTTGAAAAATATAAATATATTTTAATATATTTGGTGGTGTGCGCGTGTGTTTTGAACTCTGGGATTTCACGACGTTTTCAGAGATTAGGTGAGTGTCCTCGCCTCATTTTGGGTTCCCCCTTTCGTCGGGTCGACTGTATTTTATTTCTGTATTTGGATTGTAGTTTTAGGCTGTGCCTTATATTTGTATGTGGCTGAGTGCCCAGAGTGCATGTATATGCCTGTGACGAATGTTTGTACTAGGCTAGTTTAATTCCTGTACATGTACCGTGCATGCGATGTTACCCATTACTGCTTTATTATATGCGTGTATTCGACACTAACACTTCTGCAGATAATATTGGCTGCGTTCAGCCTTCGGGCTTTCTCTACTCAGCCTCCGGGCTTCACTGCTCCATAATAGTCTAGATATTATCACGCTTATATGTATGCTTATGTGGTACTAACATTGCAGGTACTCTCGTATCGACTCTGGGCTTCTGCCCACTCCCGTGCTAGCTACCAAATTAGTTTTAGCCTCGTACCTTTATGGGTTTCGTGGTAGTTACTGAGAGTGCGCTTAGATCCCGAGCGTACTTTAGCTTCTAGGCTCTCTCGCCCACTTCCTCGAAAGAGGAGTGCGCTTAGACCGTCAGGTCTCACAGCTACGCCTGGTAGGCATGTTTAGCATTCAACGCTTTACTACTAGATTTGTCTAGGTGAGATACTGCCAGATTTCTACTCACACTTCAAGCCGAGTCGTCCCGGTAACCTTGCCTGGCGCTCGAGTGTTAAACACTGTTTATTGTCCATATCTCCAGCTTGCTCAGCTCCGCTTGATTATACTCAGCTATCACTATATCATTTGCTATGTTATCACTTGATATTCTACCACCTGACATCTATATGCTATTACTTGACACCTTTCTGTAAAACTTAACAACTGATGTGTTATCACCTGACATGCTACTACTTGAGACCTGCTCCTGTTATGTTATCACTTATCACCTGCCATCTATCATGTTAACACCTGACCTGTGATTATCATATTTACAGGAATTTTGTACCTATTATCCTGTATTATATATAGTGACATGTATTCCTGTTATACATGTACTCACGTACTCCAGAATTCCTGAGCATATCCAGCTCCTGCTATTTTCGTAAATTGATAATTATATAATAAATTATAATAAAATAACTTGCATCTGGTTTGGGAGAAACTGATGGGTTCATGAATAGTCATGCATATGGTGGTCATATCGAGTCACGCGTGGCCACATACTTGAGGGATCACCTGGCGGCCACCATTGATTTCGTGGGGTATACTGGCACCCCTACTCCTCTTGATTATTCCTGCGGGTATGCACACGCCCTAGGCTTATTTCTATTGGATCATGCGATATTCTATTTCTGTTCGGCGTACAATAAGTCCTGGTACCTAGCGGTATGTTCCGGCTTAACACCGGATACTCCTGGACCGTTTCCCTGGGCATGTACGAGGCCCATTCTAAACATGGTTCGTCGAACTCAATCAGTTTCCAAATAAGTTGCTTTATAAGTTGTAAGTGAAAGTATGTGGAATGGGACGCATACTGAAACCTACAACTTAGACGGCTCCAATTATAATAAGATGCTAATATTCAATTTGTTGTGTTGTTTTGTAACTCGGGTTGTATGCACTTGGATTACGGTGATATGAGATAAAGGTATATAGATGAGAGTTTCCTTGTTTGGATTATTCCTTCGATGAACAATTGGTTTTGCTCATATTCAGTTTTATTCAATTTTATCAGTTTTATGTTAGTTAAGGAGATATCTGATGTTGCCTTATCTGTTTTACTTGTAATTCACCTAGAGGGGGGGTGAATAGGTGATGGTTAATCTAATGGTCACTTAATGATGAATGATGCAAATAATGCGGAAGCTAAAAACAATTATGACCAATTTAAAACTTTTACACTAAACACCACGTATAACCAAAGAGTGTTGCCGAATTCCCCGTGAAGGGCTCTGGACAAACTCCTCTAGATTCCCCTTGAATGGGTTGAGGTACCGCGTTGGCTCTCTTGGTTGAATACAAGTGTTAGTCTACAATCCCAAGCAAGTATATCAATTTAAGCACAATGTATATCAAGCATGTAAATGAAATCACAATAATAGCATGCAAGATATAAAAGAGACAAAGAGAGAGAGAGTGAGCAATCGCAAACACAAGGGTATGTTTCGAGGTTCGAGCACACTTGCTCTACATCCCCGCCTTCGACACACGAAGGATTTCCACTATGCAAGATCCCAATGGATCTCTCCGCGGTGCCGCAACACCTACAAGCCCTCGGACTCCCTAGTCCCGTACACACCGCAAGCCCACCGGCTCGCCGAGGCCGCACCTCAAACAACCGAGTCCGCACCCGAACTCAAAACAACGACGAGCACACTTGCCCGTCTCCTCAAAGAACAAAGAAAAGATCTTTGGTGATCACAACACTTTGATCACCTAAAGCACTCTCACTACAACACACCTATAGGATGTATAATCAATGGATGCTCAAGTGTGGTGTGAGAAAAAGTAAGGATTGAAACTTTGGTGAAAAACTCAAGAAATCTCTTTTAACACTCTTTACAAAATCTTCCCTTTAGATAGGAAATATTTGCTCACTATTTTGTGGAGAAAACTCTTTTAAAAGACTGGGAAAAACTAGCTCAAGGGTCTCCTAAAATCTTGTCTCAAAACAATGACCAAACCCCCTTTTATAGAGGTCAGAAAAATGTGACCGTTGGGGTCTGTCAGAGCTTCCGGTCGACCGCCCGGTCGACCGCCAACGGTCGAAAATCCAACCGTTGGAGCCTCCGGTCGACCGCCCGGTCGACCCAGAAATCCAGAGAGCAGAACTCTCTGCAGCGATCGACCGGACCACTGTGCTGCCAGACACGCACAAGTCTGTGCACGTCGGTCGACCGAGCGGTCGACCGCACGGTCGACCGGACCATGGTGCGGTCGACCGCTCGGTCGACCGGACCAGCCTGACAGCCAGTTCCAGGTCTGAAAAACTAGTTTAAAAATTAATTTTAAAATCTTTTAACACTTTTAAAAATTCCATAAACTTGTTTTAACATTATATTGAAAACCAAACTTGTGATAAAAATTTTCAAGACATATATCAACATATTCATATCATTTCAGCGTCTTGAAAATTTTATCAAAAATCAAAACATGTATTTTTCAAACTTGGTTTTCATAACTTCACAAAATATAAAAATAAGATATTTGATTTCATTTTAAAGTATAGTGTGTATGGATATGATCCACTACACAATCATAATGTAATATCTATGTTTTTGTCATAAGGCTCTAAATAAGGTTTTGGATAAAAGATATGTATATATGAAAATACCAAAATCCAAATAGTATTTTGTCACAAAGAAAAATCTTTTCTAAGCTACAAAATCTTTTATGAAAACAATTCTAAATCAAGAGTGTGTGTGCATGGTATACTTGAGCAATCCACCAACTATCTATCCTTTACATTTTTTAACTAAAACAAAAACTAAATCTTATACCTAGACACAAGTCTTCATCTTCTTGAAGTCTTCACTTGAAGGCTTCTCATCTTCTTGACTTGGTCCAAGCTTGATCCAAAACTCTTTGGATCACACCGTGCTAGCTCCAAATCTTGACATTTTATCCTTTGTTGAGCTATGCACCTACTAAGATCTTGATAATGAATCTGTCACTAATTAAACACAAGATCATTAGTAAATATAACTTCATGAGTTGATCATCATCAAAACTAGGGTGATAGGCCTTTGGGCCAACAATCTCCCCCTTTTTGATGATGACAAAACTCATGAGGTTATATATGCATGGATTAAAGTAAAGCTTCAAGGAAGCTCCCCCTTAACTCATGCATAGACATAAATAATAATATATGACAATGAAGCTCATAAATATTTATGCAAATGATGGAGATGAAACAAAATAAATCCTTTTCTCCTATTTGCAAAACAAAAACATATATGCATAAATAACAAGGAAGACAAATACTACTCCCCCTTAAGCAATGAAAACATGCATATATATACTCAAATACTTCTCCCCCTTTTTGTCAATCATCAACAAAGGGTTCAAAGTAAAATCAAATCAAACAAATTTTTCTCTAAAATTTTGAACTTACTTAATAAAAACACATTTTGAGATATCAAATCAATATATATTATTTTGATATCAATCTTGAAAACATATTGCATAAGCTTTAAGAACAATTGAAAGTTAAATTAAGCTTAGCAAATAGATCCCATATATGTATGAAAAGAGAATACCATTAGAAATTGATATAATTTGAATTTGAAAGCATTCATACATACAATCAAAATACGAGTATATAAAAATCATATTGATACCAATTGAAAATATCCAATGATACCAATTGACGAGTAAGCTTATCATATACTCTATCATATGAAGAGATTGCACTAGTTAATATGAAAATGTTTTAAAACTAGTACGAAATCCTTCAAGCAAGGAATAAAGCAAAAAGAAATGTCAATAAATCTCAATATTCCTTTAAATCATCACACATTTTTTATTATTAAAAACAAAATTTATATTTCAAGATATATGTATGTTTTGACAACACAATAAGTATACATACATATCTCTTAAACACAATTGAGTCCATATAAATAGATTTGCATTAAAGGCAAATGACTCAAGAGGTATACATGTATATCTTAAAGTTTGGCAAAATACACATATACATGAAATGAAAACACATGACCATAAATCAAATCCAAAAAGTGGGAATATAAGTTTAAAAATGTATGTATCATCAAAACCAAGCAATACAAGCACATTTCATGGGTTCAAATAAGCATTAAGCACAAATATAGATAGATTTATTTGTGGCCCACGATGTGTACAAGTATAAATCCTAGTGTTGATAAAACGAACATATAAACTAATATTCAAATCATGAAGCATCAAATTTTGAGAAAAATAGAATCATGTGTCAATCTCAAAGACTATTTGAAGAATAAATACTAGTATAAATTGTTTTTGAAAAACTAGTTAAAGATCCTTCAAATATATCAAATCTTATGTTTTTCATAAACATAACTAGATACACAAAAATTTAAGCACTCATGATCTATAAAGCTCAAAATAATTTTTAACAAAAGTGTAAGTGTTAAACGATCATGTAAATAGCATTTTTATGAAAATAGTCAATGAAACTCAAAAAGATCATAAGACACATTTTTAACAAAAGCACGAAAAATCATTTTTCATCAAAAACACTAATCTTCATGGTATATGTATGATTAATCCAATCCTAATAATATACATACATATCCCGAATATTAAAAGAGTCTATTAATGATGTTTTCATGAAGGCAAGAGACTCACGGGTATACATGTATATTTATTAGATGTGAATTAAAAAATACATATACATGAAGTAAAGTCATAAAATAGGTAAAACATGTAAAAAAAAAAAGAGAATCATCAAAACTAGTCTATACATATGCATATAGTGGATACAAATGAGCATGAAGTTCAATCATATATGAGTCAATTGTAATTCACTATTTGTACATGTATATATGCAAGTTTTGATAAAATCTACATTTAAACTAGTTCATACCACATGAAGCACAATAAATCATAAAACATGAACATGCTATGAATATTATGAATTTAAAAGCATGTACATAAAAGTAGGAGTTTAGAAATTGTTACCAACTCCAAAGCTCCAAATATGGTGGTCTTTCCACCAAAGCTCCTTGATAGCGATGCATCCAAAAGTATGTCCATCAAGTCTATTGCATCCACTACCAAGGCACCAATCCTCTCACGTCTTGTGAGAGCCCTCACCTACATCAAAAGCAAATGGTGGGGGTTTTGGTACCCATATTTTCTTGGGTCCTTTGAGGTTAGTCTTGTAAGGAACCCAAAATCTTTATAATTAGCAAAATTTAAAGAATTAATATTGTCATAACAAAACTTTGCTAAATGGCCTTTGCGGTCACAATGTGTACATATGTACACCTTAGTATGCTTATGTGTAAGAGTGTGATCATGGTGTGCAACATAAATATGATGATGTGCATGAATGGATGAGTTTGTTTCTTTGAAAACAAAGACTCCAATTTAGTATGATTGAATGCACATGTGCTCAAATTAGAGCTCAAACTATCTATTTTATTTTTCAACATATTTATCTCATTAGTGGTGGTATGTAAAGCATGATGAGATAAAGAAACATTTTTCTTTTTCTTTTGTGAAACAAAATCTTTTTCTTTTTCACAAATTTTTCTTTTCAAAGATTTATTTTTTTGAAAAACAACTTCTCTTTGTTTTTCCACCAAATCAATCTTATTTTTCAAAGTAGTGTTCCCTTCACATAAATCATTCAATTTTGACATGAGGGAAACATTTTCATTTTTCAAATCATTGTTTTCTTTTTCTAAGCATGCCATTTTATTTTCTAAAGAATCTTTTTCATTAAGCATGGCATCAAAATTCTTTTTCAAATTATTATTTTCTAATTCTAAGCATGCAATGTTACTTCTAAATGAATCTTGTTCTATATGCATGCAAGCAATGTTCTTTTTCAAATTTTTATTTTCCTTTTTAATCATGTCATATTTTTCAAGCAATAGATGACAAAAAGTAGATAGCTCATCATATGACATGTCCTCATCATCGGATTCGGAGTTTACCTCAAGGGGTTATCCCCTTGGACCATGTAGCACTTGTTGGAGGTGTCGCTTCCAACATCCGAGTCACTCCCCGCATAGTATAGATCTTTTTCGCCGAGGGAGGTGATGATGTTCCATACTACAAAAGCTGATTCAACATTAGAAACCCTAGATAAATAATCATCATTTAGGGTTGACTTGATAGCATGAAGGGCTTTTGCATTAGCCTCAAAATTCTTACCATCTAAAGAATATGCATTATTAGTAGTGACAAGATATACATGAATGCCTAAGGCCTTGAGGTACAATGACATCTTAACCTTCCAAATTTGGATGTTAAGAATGTCAAAGGTGGGTGGTGACATGAAGTCCATGGTGTGTGTACAAAATCTTGTGATTAGCCTAAAATGAGGATCTTTAACTCTAGGTTGTTAGACCCAAATCAGAGTACCAAGCTCTGATACCAATTGTAATTCACCTAGAGGGGGGGTGAATAGGTGATGGCTAATCTAATGGCCACTTAATGATGAATGATGCAAATAATGCGGAAGCTAAAAACAATTATGACCAATTTAAAACTTTTACACTAAACACCACGTATAACCAAAGAGTGTTGCCGAATTCCCCGTGAAGGGCTCTGGACAAACTCCTCTAGATTCCCCTTGAATGGCTTGAGGTGCCGCGTTGGCTCTCTTGGTTGAATACAAGTGTTAGTCTACAATCCCAAGCAAGTATATCAATTTAAGCACAATGTATATCAAGCATGTAAATGAAATCACAATAATAGCATGCAAGATATAAAAGAGACAAAGAGAGAGAGAGTGAGAAATCGCAAACACAAGGGTATGTTTCGAGGTTCGAGCACACTTGCTCTACATCCCCGCCTTCGACACACGAAGGATTTCCACTATGCAAGATCCCAATGGATCTCTCCTCGGTGCCGCAACACCTACAAGCCCTCGGACTCCCTAGTCCCGTACACACCGCAAGCCCACCGGCTCGCCGAGGCTGCACCTCAAACAACCGAGTCCGCACCCGAACTCAAAACAACGACAAGCACACTTGCCCGTCTCCTCAAAGAACAAAGAAAAGATCTTTGGTGATCACAACACTTTGATCACCTAAAGCACTCTCACTACAACACACCTATAGGATGTATAATCAATGGATGCTCAAGTGTGGTGTGAGAAAAAGCAAGGATTGAAACTTTGGTGAAAAACTCAAGAAATCTCTTTTAACACTCTTTACAAAATCTTCCCTTTAGATAGGAAATATTTGCTCACTATTTTGTGGAGAAAACTCTTTTAAAAGACTGGGAAAAACTAGCTCAAGGGTCTCCTAAAATCTTGTCTCAAAACAATGACCAAACTCCCTTTTATAGAGGTCAGAAAAATGTGACCGTTGGGGTCTGTCAGAGCTTCCGGTCGACCGCCCGGTCGACCGCCAAACGGTCAAAAATCCGACCGTTGGAGCATCCAGTCGACCGCCCGGTCGACCCAGAAATCCAGAGAGCAGAACTCTCTGCAGCGGTCAACCGTCCGGTCGACCGGACCACTGTGCTGCCAGACACGCACAAGTCTGTGCACGTCGGTCGACCGTGGGTCGACCGGACCATGGTGCGGTCGACCGCTCGGTCGACCGGACCAGCCTGACAGCCAGTTCCAGGTCTGGAAAACTGGTTTAAAAATTAATTTTAAAATCTTTTAACACTTTTAAAAATTCCATAAACTTGTTTTAACATTATATTGAAAACCAAACTTGTGATAAAAATTTTCAAGACATATATCAATATATTCATATCATTTCAGCGTCTTGCAAATTTTATCAAAAATCAAAACATGTATTTTTCAAACTTGGTTTTCATAACTTCACAAAATATAAAAACAAGATATTTGATTTCATTTTAAAGCATAGTGTGTATGGATATGATCCACTACACAATCATAATGTAATATCTATGTTTTTGTCATAAGGCTCTAAATAAGGTTTTGGATAAAAGATATGTATATATGAAAATACCAAAATCCAAATAGTATTTTGTCACAAAGAAAAATCTTTTCTAAACTACAAAATCTTTTATGAAAACAATTCTAAATCAAGAGTGTGTGTGCATGGTATACTTGAGCAATCCACCAACTATCTATCCTTTACATTTTTTAACTAAAACAAAAACTAAATCTTGTACCTAGACACAAGTCTTCATCTTCTTGAAGTCTTCACTTGAAGGCTTCTCATCTTCTTGACTTGGTCCAAGCTTGATCCAAAACTCCTTGGATCACACCGTGCTAGCTCCAAATCTTGATATTTTATCCTTTATTGAGCTATGCACCTACTAAGATCTTGATAATGAATCTGTCACTAATTAAACACAAGATCATTAGTAAATATAACTTCATGAGTTGATCATCATCAAAACTAGGGTGATAGGCCTTTGGGCCAACATTACTTTCCATCTCCTTACTTGCCCCTATATGCATATGCTCACGACACGGTTTTCAATGCATGCTCTTTTATTCGGATGTATCGATACACGTGTGTTTATCTTACACGCCACTTTCTATTCGCAACACCATTCGTTGGGAAATTCTGACTCCCCTAGATCCTTATGTCCAGGTCCTGGTGCTTGAAGCTGGTGAATTCATATTACCGATCAGAGTGGCGCAGCGGAAGACCGTCTGAGGCCCTATCCTTCCAGGTCCCCTGCTCGACTTTCAAGTTTTTTGTTGTAACTCGTGAGCGCCATTTGTACTGTTCATACTTATATATCTCTTTATATTCTCACGTTTACACCTATCGGTGATATAATATTCTTGTAATATTGTGTCACGTCTGTGATAACTTTATAACTGTACTCATATATTGGAATGTATGAAGCACCACATATTTTTGTACTCTGATTCTTGTTTGTACAGATGCTTAGCGTATATACGTGAGGAAATTTCTGACTTGTGTACATACTTCGCAGTAATGTCTCCGTACTCGGGATCAGGATGTTATAGGGTGGTATCAGAGCCTAGGCTCCCGCATCCTCAGTACGTCCAGTTGGCAAGAAATTCGCAACTGGAATGCATGAGTCCTGGTTATACAATCTAACTATAAGTGCAAAGTTGTCTTTTTTCCCCTTAATCATCCTTCCTTTGATTCCTAATTCCTTCCATCTTTTCACTGTTTTGATTTTTTGTAGCCTTTATACCAACTTAAGATATGGATAGACTAGAGATGTAGCAGTTGGTTCTGAATGAAGCTATTATATGATCTCTTCAGCCAACTCTATAAAGCTCGGGTATTCTCAAAATTGATCCACGATCGGGTTATCTTTCAGAAGTCAGTATTCGGGTTTTTCTATGGTTATTCTTTATTCTTAGCTATATCTTTCAGAGTGATCGATGCCTAGTCTTCATAATTCTTAACTATCGGTCTTCTTTATTTATGCTCAATATTATCAGGGCTTTCTTTATCTTCGGTATTCTGGCTAATTCTCAGAATGATATTAAGTATGTAGTACAACAAAAATTCTTACAAAGCAGTGTTATCAGGTCAGTATTATTCGACATCGTTCGAAGATTTATACAGCAGGAAGGGCAGAAAATATCTATATTCTGATTATTGTTCAGTTGACTTGAGAACCCTACCTATAGTGATTCATATCTTAATGGTATAATTCTTGTCCCTGCACCTTTTGCGTTCATTTTACCACTTATCGAAATTGCGAGGACACGATTTTTGTAAGGTGGATGGAATATAACACCCCGCTCCTGAAATACGTACTTAGTTACTTATTCAGATTCTTGATCATATTTCTTGACTTACTTTATGTATTTATTTTTGTTTTATGTATACTTATGCGATCATTTTTGCATTGGATCCGGATTCGTAGACTCGGAGACAGCCTTAATCTGAACCGGGGACCCGATCCTAGTATTACTCGATTTGATCTTTTTGATAGTTAGATTTGATTGATTCTAGTTTTAAATATCATTTTTCAATATTTTAGATTTCTTACAATTTTCTGAAAATTTTCTGAATTAAATTGAAAATCTTTAAAATCGGTGTCGACCAGTGCCGCTGATCGATTCTCAAATTTTTTTAATTTACAAATAGAGTTGAATTTCTAGAAAGACTTTCAAATTATTTCTTAAAATCACATTGTCTTTCAAAATGCATTTTTTGAGATTTTTCTGAATTTATCAAAATCCACCGGATTTGGTGTTGGCCAGTATCGCTGGTTTATTCCAGCTTTTTAATTTACAAACAAAGTTGAATTTTTAGAAACAGATTTCACATTATTTCTTAAAATCATATTTTCTGTCTAAATACATTTGAGATTTTTTTGAATTTATCAAAATTCCACGGCCTCTGGTGGTCTGGCCTCCTGTGCATGGGCAGAGGAGGGGACAACAGCCCCCTCTCCCTTCTCTCTCTCTATCTCTCTCATCTTTCACTCTCTCTCTCTCTCTCTCTCTCTCTCTCTCTCCTTGTTTTCTTTCTCAGTACACTCTCTTCCCCCTCTCTTCTCTCTCTGTTGGACTGCTGGCGGCCAAGGCCACCGCTAGCAGCCACCTGGCCAGCCACAGAGGCCGACCAGTCTCTTCCCACTCTTCCCTTTTCCTTCTCTCTCATGACCTCCCTCTCACTCTCTTTCCTGTTCCTCTCTCTCTCTCATCATCTTTCTCTCTAGATATTCCTCTCTCCAGTTCCTTTCTCTCTCTTTCTTGTATCTTTCTCTTTATCAGTATCTCTCTCTATCCATATCTCTCACACTAAAAATCTGTTTCTCTCTCTCCATTTCTCTATAGATCTCTTTTTAGATTTCTCTTTCTCTCTCTAGATCTCTTTGTCTCACTAGCTCTCTTTTTCTCTCTAACGCTTGCTCTTTCTTCTCTCTCCTCTCTCTTAATCCTCTCTCTCAACAAATATAAATATATTTTAATATATTTGGTAACGTGCGCGCGTGTTTTGAACTCTCTGATTTCATGACATTTTCAGAGATTATGCGAGTATCCTCGCCTCGTTTTGGGTTCCCCCGCTTCATCGGGTCGGCTGTATTTTATTTCTATATTTGTATTGTGTCAGTATTTTGTATTGGGCTATGCCTTGTATTTGTATGTGGCCGAGTGCCCATATTGTGCATGTATATGCCTGTGACGAATGTTTGTACTAGGCTTGTTTAATTCCTATACATGTACCATGCATGTAATGTTACCCATTGCTGCTTTATTATATGCGTGTGTTCGATAGTAACACTTCTGCAAGTACTATACCTAGCCTCCGGGCTTTCTCTGCTCAGCCTTTGGGCTTCACCACTCCATGGTAGTCTAAATATTATCACGTTTATATGTATGCTCGTGTGTTACTAACATTGCAGGTACTCTCATAATGACTCCAGGTTTCTGTCCACTCCCAGGCTAGCTACATAATTGGTTTCAGGCCTGCATCATTTAGGTTTCATGGTAGTTACCAAGAGTGCACTTAAACCCCGAGCATACTTTAGCCTCCGGGCTTTCTCGCCTACTTCCTCAAAAGAGGAAGGCGCTTAGACTGTCAAGTCTCTCAAGTACGCCTGGTAGGCATGCTCAGCGCTCAGCGCTTTACCACTAGATTTGTCTTAGCGAGATGCTGTCAGATTTTCTGCTCGCACTTCAAGCCGAGTCGTCCCGGTAACCTCGCTAGGTGCTCTAGTGTTAAACACTGTTTGTTGTCTGTACCTCCAGCTTGCTCAGCTCCACTTGATTATACTCAGTTATCGCTATATCATTTGTTATGCACATGCTTGTTATGTTAACACTTGACATTCTACCACCTGACATCTACACGCTATTACCTGACACCTATCTATATCACTTAACAACTGATGTGTTATCACCTGACATGTACTACTTGACACCTGCTCCGGTTATGTTATTAGTTATCACCTGCCCCTGTTATGACATGACTTATCACCTGCCATCTATCATGTTAACACCTGACCTGTGATTATCATATTTACGGGAATCTTATACCTGTTATCTTGTATTATATACAGTGACATGTATTCCTGTAATACATGTACTCACATACTCCAGAATTCCTGATCATATCCTGCTCTTGCTATTTTCGTAAATTGATAATTATATAATAAATTATAATAAAACAACTTGCACCTGATTTGGGGGAAACTGATGGGTCATGAATAGTCATGTATATGTGGTCATATCGAGTCACGCATGGCCACATACTTGAGGGATCACCTGGCGACCACCAGGGATTCTGTGGGGTGTACTGGCACCCCTACTCCTCCTATTTTTTCCTGCCGGATATGCACACTCCCTAGGCCTATTTCTATAAGATCTGCGATACTCATTCCTGTTCGGGCATACATTAAGTCCTGGTACCTAGCGATACGTGCCAGCTCAGCACCTGATACTCCTGGACCGTTGTAAACATGGTTCATCAAACTCTATCAGTTTTCAAATAACTTGCTCTATAAGTTGTAAGTGGAAGTATGTAGAATGGAACGCATACTGAAGCCTACTACTTAGACGGCCCCAATTATAATAAGATGATAATATTCAATTTGTTGTTTTGTTTTGCAACTCAGGTTGTATGCGCTTGGATTATGGTGACATGGGATAAAGGTATATAGATGAGAGTTTCCTTATTTGGATTATTCCTTCGATGCACTAGTCCCACGGAGCTGTGACCTAAGCTTGTACGATTGGTTTTGCTCGTATTTTATTTTATCGGTTTTATCAGTTTTATGTTAGTTTAGGAGATATCTGATGTTGCCATATCTGCTTTACTTCCCATCTCCTTACTTGCTCATGTATAATGTGCTCACGACATGGTTTTCAATGCTTGCTCTTTTATTCGGATTTGTCGATAAACGTGTGCTTATCTTTGCATGTCACTTGATATTCATAACACCACTCATTGGGAAGTTCTGATTCCCCTAGATTTTCATGTCCAGGCCCTGGAGCTGGTAAATTCATCTTGCTGATTAAAGTGGCGCAGCAGAAGCGTAGTGGATCAGCGGAAGACCGTCTGAGGCCCTATCCTTCTAGGCCCCCTGCTCGACTTTCGAGTTTTCCTGTTGTAACTCATGAACACCATTTGTACTGTTCATACTTGTATATCTCTTTGTATTTTCACATTTGTGCCTATCAGTGATGTAATATTTTTGTAATATTGTGTCATGTCTGGTGATAACTTTATAACTGTACTCATATGTTGGAATATATGAAGCACCACATATTTTCATACTCTGATTCTTGCTTTTATTAATGCTTAGTATATATACGTGAAGGTATTTCTGACCTGAGTATATACGTCGCAGTAACATCTTCGTATCTGCGGGATCAGGGCATTATAACTAATGATCTTGTGCTCATTTAGCTTCAGATATTCAATTAAGATCTTAGTCGGTGTTTAATTTCAACAAAAAATTTAAAGTCAAGTTTTGAAGCTAGCACGTGTTGATTCAAGAGCTCGCGCTTCAAGATCGCATCAAGTACTCAAAGAGAAATCTAGATCATGGATCAAAATTTGGACTAAGTCAAGATGGAGAAGAAGATTTTCAAGAGAAGATTTTTAAGAAGACTTGTGTCGAGTTTGTAAGTGTTAAGATTTTATTTTTAGATAAAATATAAAGGATAGATTAGTTGTGGATTGCTCAAGTTATATACATGCATACACAAAATATTTCAAAACATTTCATATTAAATAGTTTTAGATTTTGAAAAATACTATTTTGGTTTTGAGCTTCAAAGAATAATATTTTATTTTCATAAATAGAGTTCATCTAAACAAGTTTACATGGTTTACATGTGTATTGGATTCCATCCATACACAATGATGGTTCAAATATTTAGAAAAACTTTATTTGATGTTTCTATTTCATGCTTTTAAGTTTTGTTTAAATCAAAACTTATTTTGAGCTTACTGTCAAAAACAAAGATATTTCATCTTATATATGTATTGGATCATTTTCATACACACTATGCTTCAAATGAATTTTAATATCTTATTTTTGTATTTGAACAAGTTTTAGAAAAATCAATTTTATTTTAAAAGTATGATTTTAAAAAATACCGGATTTAAAGCTTAATTAATATATCACAAAAATAATTCAATTTGTTTGTAATATGTGTTAATTTTTTACCACATATATTTGTACTTCAAAGTATTTCAATGAACTTATTTTGTGGATTTTTATATGTTTTAAATAAAATTTTAGGGTTTCAAAAGACCAAGTTTCAATCCCTTAAAACCCTGACCTTGGGCTTCTAGCGGTCGACTGACGTCGACTGAACCAGAGCTCGATCGACCGAGCAGTCGTCCGATGTGCACAGCTACATGCACAAGCCCTGGCTTGAGGGCCGGTCGACCGATCCAAAGAGCTTGCTCTCTGGGTCTGGCCCCAGTCGACCGACTAGAGAGACCAGCTCTTTGGTTCTTGCCTCAATTGACTGAACGGTCGATCGATAGGTCAAGACCTGGGTGCGATCGACCGGGTAGTCGACCGACAATTCCATCGATTTGAAATATGACCGTTGTCCTGTCGACTGGCTGGTCGACTGGACAACGGTCATATTTCAAACCGATGAGGTTAATTTGGCCAGAAAACTGAGCCCAACGGCTAGTTTTCTGAACCTTATAAATTGGGGTTCTCTTGGCCAGTGTTAAGAAAAATTTGGAGAAGTTTTAGAGCCAGTATTTTTCATCTCTTTTAGAGTTTTTCTCCATATGCTTTGGCTAAAACTTTCATATCAAAAGGAGAGTTTTTAAAGAGTGTTTTTCAAAAGAGTTTTATTGAGTTTTCAACCACTTATTCTATCTAGTTTTCTCACACAAGCTTGAACTTTTCATTACTATACTTATCCTCTTGGGATCTTTTTTGTGAGAGTGTTTGTTGGTGATCAAGAAAAGAGATCACCAAGTGTTCCACCCCCTTGTATTGGAAAGTTGTAGAGTTGTAGCCTCGGCAAGCTAGTGTGCTTGCATATGTTGTTTTTTGCGGGAACAAGTGAGGGACTTACAGATCCAAGAGTTCTTGAGGGAGCTCGTTGCAAGTGTTGCAGCACCGAGTAATCTTACAGGATCATTTATAGTGAAAATTCTTCATAGTATTGAAGGCAGGGACGTAGAGCAAGTGTGCTCAAACCTCAAAATAATTCTCTCATGTTTGTGATTGCTTCTCTCTCTCTCTCACTTGTGATATATATCTTGTATGATTTTATTGTTCATATCTATATGCTTGATAAGTCTTGTGCTCAATTGATATATATGCTTGGGTTGTTTGTGTGCTCACACTTGTATTTAATCAAGAGAGCCATAGTGGCACCTCAACTCTTAATTTAGAGAAATCTTATGGACATAGTCCAGAGCCCTTCACTGAAAATTTGGCTACACTCTTTGGTTATACATTGTGTGTAGTTTTAATTTGCATCATAGTTTTAATTCCGCATTAGTTTTGCATTAGATTAGCAAGTCACCTATTCACCTCTCCCCTCTAGGTGACCTACAATGTCCTGCAGCACCATATCATCCTCATACTTCTCGTGGCTCACAGAATCGTGAGCCATCCTTTCGTAGGAAAATGAACTGAGGAGAACAGCCTCGGGGTCCTCAACTCAGCAGGTTCAATGCACGTTTTGCAAATAACTCGCCACTTGATTTCTACCTGCCATAAATGAGAAAGGCTCTATGATCTGTCGGTTCCCAGGTCCTCAGTTGCTGCTTTTGCACCTGCACCAGCTTCATAGTCATTCATCAGCTGCCTATCATCAGCTCACACAGATTGCCTCATATCTCACTCAAAATCAAGGTATCACTGGAGCATCTTCAACTTCTGATTTCACTGCCATGTCTGCCACCTCTGGAGATTCTACTCCCTGGATATTTGACTTAGTGCCACTCACCATATGACCCTTGATCATTTTGACCTTACAAATTGTTCTCCTGTTTGTGATTCAATCTATATATACACTACTAATGGTTCACCTCTTGCAGTCACTCAGTCTGGTAACATTACTCCCACTTCTGATCCGTCGGGTAGACTCACCTTGCATTCTATCTTTTGCATTCCTAAATTTGTCATGAAATTACTATCTATTGACAAACTTACCAATTATAATTGCAATGTCTTAGTTACACCCACTTCTTGTATTATTCAGGATCACACCGAAAGAACGATTCGAACAGGAGGTAAGGTCAATGGCTTGTATCAGTTGGAGTCTCTTCTTCATTTTTCTTCATCACTACATCTCGCAGTGAGTGTCTCTATCACTTCTGATTTATGGCATTATCGATTGGGACATTTATCCACCTCTAGGTTAAAAACTCTGTCTGATTCTGATGTGTTAGGAAAATTTCAGTTTTCAAGCTCAAATAATTGTGAAGGTTGTCATTTTGCTAAACAAGTTGATGTAACTTTTGGCTCTAGCAATCACATGGCTTCAGAAATTTTTGATTTAGTTCACTCTGATATTTGGGGACCAGCTCCTATCTTTTCTCTGTCTGGTTACAATTGTTATGTTTGTTTTGTTGATATCTGCGTCAATACACATGGATTTATCTCATGGGAAATCAATCAGAACTATTACAAATCTATACTGAATTCACAAACATGATTTATATTCAATTTTACAAACATATAAAAATTTTCTGATCTAATGGAGCTAGAGAATATCTTTCATCCTCCATGACTACCTTGTTAAAATCTCATGGCACCATTTCTCAATAATCTTATCCACATGCATCAACAAAATAGAGTTGCTGAGCATAAACATAAACATATTCTTGAGGTTGCTAGATCACTACTGCTTTCTACATCAGTTCCAAAATATTATTGGCAGAAGTTTTTTTATCTGCAGCTCTGCTCATCAACATCACTCCATCCTTTGTTGTTACTGCTATTTCTCCATACACTCGTCTGCATGGTCATTCTTTTGATTACTCCTTTCTTTATACTTTTGGGTGTGTCTATTTTGTTCTCCTCTCTTCTCAGGAACGAGATAAACTATCCTCTAAAACTAGTAAATGTATTTTTCTTGGATATGGCTCCGATCATAAATGATATTATTATTATGACCCCATTACCCGACATGTGTCATTCTTTGAAAAAGTTCATTACTATCATTCTTCTTCCAAAGAGGATCTTTCATTTCTCGACACCAGCACATCCGCGGAGTCTTCCACTCAACATGTTCCTGTATACACACCTTCTCCACTCATTTATACACCGTTTGTCCAACTAATTCCTCAACTCACTGAGTTTTTTTCCTAATCTATGAATGATACTACTTCTGATATGCCATTTATGCCTGCTTCAACTTCACCGGATGATCAGCCTCTTCCTCCTAGAAATCCTCCACGCAACCTTCACCCTCCAACTCGATATTGCACTTCTGCTGCTATGTATTCTCTTGAGTTTTCAGTATTTGTCTCTGTTGTTAACTATCTACAGGAACTTTAGTCATATTCTGAGGTTGTCAAATCTCCAGAATGGCAACATGCAATGAATAAGGAACTAGTAGTATTCCAAAGCACCCATACATGGGATCTTATTCCCATGCCACCTGGTGAAAATCCAATAACCTTCAAATGAATATATAAAATGAAGATCAAATCTGATGGTTCTGTTGAATGATACAAGGCTCATCTCGTTGCTACGGGATTCACACAGGAGTATGGTGTTGATTATGAGGAGACATTTGCTCATGTGGCCAAAATGACATCTATCCGCACTTTTATTACCCTTGCTGCTGCTCGACGGTGGCCACTCTATCAGATGGATGTTAAAAATACCTTTCTGAATGGTGATCTCTCTGGGGTTGTTTATATGCAGCCTCCTCCTGGTGTTTCTGCTCCACCTGGACATGAATGCAGACTTTGATGAGCTCTTTATGGTTTTAAACAGACGCCCCTCGCTTGATATAAGCGCTTTCGACAGTGTCTTTTATCTGCTGGTAACACAAAAAGTATGACTGATTATTCAATATTTCGGCGCTCCACTCCCTATGATATTGTGCTTCTTATCTTATATATTGATGACATGGTTATTATCGAAAGTGATCCTGTCGCTATTGCATCTCTGAAGTGGCATCTTCAACCTGAGTTTGAAATGAATGATTTTGGTTTTCTCCGCTATTTTCTTGGTATTAACGTTGCCTACTCCTTTCGTGGCTATCTTCTATCTCAGTAGAAGTACATTGCTGGTCTTCTTGAGCGTGCCACCCTGAGTAATCCTGCTCCTCTTAAATTCTCTTCTATTTCCACACTTATAGAGCTTCATCTCAAACTCAGACGCGATGATGGTACTCCATTACCGCAACCTACATAGTACTGGGAACTGGTATGATCCCTTATATATCTTTTTGCTACTAAACAGATATTTTTCAAGCTGTTCATATCCTCAGCCAGTTTGTTAGTGCTGCCACATCAATTTATTATGAGACATTATTTCATGTGCTTCGTTATCTCTAAAGCATCATCTCTCAATCATTGTTATACAGTTCTGATTCATCTTTCTCTGTGAGCTTATTTTGATGCTAGATGGGCTGATGATTCGAACACACACCGCTTCACCACAGGCTTTTGAAATTTTTGGGCTCCTCTCTCATTTCTTGGCATAGCAAGAGGATGTTGTGTCTTGGTCCAGTCTCGTGGCCAAATATCGTGCTATAACTGATACAGCTTTAGAGCTTCAGTGGTTACGTGACCTCCTGTATGATATGGATGTCTATGTGGTTGCTCCTGTTCCCATGCATTGTGACAACAAGAGTGCCATTGCTATTGCCTCCAAACCTATCTTTCATGATCGCACAAAACAATAGAGATCAATTGTCATATTACTCATCAGGAATATGAAAAAGGCAAGATCACTCTTCCTTATGTTCCTTCTGGAGCTCAGTTAGCTGATTTATTCACAAAGGCACAAACCTCAACTCAGTTCCACGAGATTTTATTCAAACTCTCAATGTTTGATCCACCGTGACCTTGAGGGGGTGTTAGATACTGATTGTCAAGAACACAGAGTTTAGGAATGTGTGTATCTGATTTATGCTAACTCTGAATTCTTGCAATTTATCCGTGATAGCAAGGGCGAAGAGGGTCGAATCCACATGAAGGAATGCGATAGAAACTTTTTGGTATCTTTTTACAAACTAAATTGGTTAAGTATTCTTCTAAGAAAAATAACTATATGTTAACTGTTAGAAGTATAAAGAAGAATATGGAATTTGGTGGCAAGTTGGGGTTTAGAAAAGAATTAAAGAAATATGACCTATTAATCATCTACTATCACTAATTTACTAACCTATGCAAGAATTTACTTCACTTTAGATCATAAAAGTTAGACCATTGTCTTCAATTCAAGAAAGATACATAAGATAAAAACTAAAACCTAATGAAATAATTACTAACTAAGACCTAATATTAAACTATCAAAGTCTTCTAAGTATAGAATAAGTAACCAAGATTGAACATTAAACCATCAAATCAATCTAAGTATAGAATAAGAAAAACCATTGAAAAATATTAACATATATGGATTTAACTAGTCATCGTCATGTGCCTTCAAGAACTTTAACTAATCTTAGGGTTAAGCATGCATTATCCAATCAGTTTATTCTAACCTAGAATTAGAAATAGTGGTGGAGAAATTAGCAAGTTATGAAGAAGATTAGCTACTCATGGTGAAAACTAAAAAAAGCATTGTAAATGAGAAAGCAAGTAAATAAAAAAAGTAAATAAAGATAAATTAGAAAAAAATCTTGTTATTAATGTTATCATCTTCAATTACAAGAGCCTCCTTCTTTACTAAGGTTGAAGTAGAACTTAATCATAGAAATTACAAATGAAATTTGGAAGAGAAACTAAAGAAAAATCCTAAGTTATGATCTCTGATGTAGAGATGCTTGATTATGAGAGATTTTATCTCTTTAAATAGGCCTCAGATCTAATCACAATAGGATACAAATTAGAAGGTTTAACTCAATCCTAATTCAATACGGGAATTCAATTCTGTAGCAAGTTGGCGTGTTGATTGCTAAATATGACTTATCAGACGGCTAAATTGGACAGAGTGGTCAACATAAGAATTGTATCCCTTCAAGTCCTCTTTCTGTAGTCTAAATCCAAGTCTGAATTAATTTTGAACTCTATTTAATTTGAATTATCCTTCTTATCTCCATTAGGATTAGCTTTATCCAATCCATCTTCTCGAAACATATTTCTGATTTGAAGATGATGATATACCCTTTCCTCCTCTTGATTTCAAATTGATTTAAATTGAAACTCAAATTTAAATAGGATTAGGGATAAAATATAAGCTTCTTGTATCCTTATCTTCTCATTTAACTAACTACACACCATAATTAAAAAGTAGGTTAAATAGCAAAAGTTAAATAAAAAATAATCAAGGATAAATGTGCAAATGTGATGATAATAATACAAAATTGAGACACAATCACACCCCCACACCTATCTTTTGATTGTTCTCGAGTAAAACTAAAAAAAACTAATCTAATCTAACTCACTTTCATGAGAATCACGATTGCACTTAGCATGTGCAACAAGCTGTTAAACCTCTATGTTACCCCTAGAGGACGATTTTTGTCTCGTGAAGGTTTTCAGTGAATTACACCCACAAAATCCATAAAAGAAAGAAAACAAAATGTTAGTATTTTTTGAGAAAACCATTTTTGAAAGAGAGAATATTTGAAATATTATTATAAAAATCAAGTAATCTATAAGTTTTAAGATCACCAAATTATTCATTCTTATACTTAGTCTCTATGCAAATATTTATTATTAATTTGGGTCAGAATTAAAACTGAATTTCTCACTTAGTCTATTATTTTACCCTAAGTCATATTCATCTTTGTGACCGTGAATTTTTGACTCGAGATTCTTCAACTTCAACTCTTATATATTAACATATATACAACCTTTTTTATTGAAAGAAGTTTGAAGTATTACCACTTCGTTGCCCATTAAACACTCTTTTTTAAATATGTATAACTAATCTAATTTTTTTTCGTGTAAGTATCAAGGCTTCTTGAGGCCATAATACCTAACTAATTGATTATTAGATGTGTTAATACATATATTATATTTATATATATTTTTCAAACTTACATAATTACCTTTCGCGTAAATACCAAGATTTTCTTAGGACAAAGCACCTAGCTAATAAATAATTAGATTTGTTTATATATATTTTCTTTATATATATATATATATATATATATATATATATATATATATATATATATATATAAGGCACAAAAGTCTTTGTTTGAATTCTAAGTGTGAAAGTATATAAAGTATGCATATTTCATCAAGATAAAAATCAAGGCTAAATTACTTTTTCAATTTTCCTTATAAACCTAAAAATCAAACAAATAATCTTATTTTAACTGACTATTAAGAAATCCTAATTAAGATTTTCCTATCCCTTAAAATTAACTTAATTACTTACAAAAATAAATTAAATTTTTTTCTTTTTCAAAAGTTTTTAAAAGGAAAAATTTGTTAATATCTACCTATGTTAGCATGTTAGTGATCCCTCCTTCCCGCCTATCCCATGCATTATACTCAATATATGAATGAATGCATGAAAAGACGAAAGGAAAATAAAATGTTACCTCAAGGTGGTGGTTTCGGTGGTGGTCGGATTGGGCCAAGCGTTGCTGCCCAATTTAAATCTTGTAGATCATCAAGGAACCAATCTTTTATAACCTCTTTCTTATATACAGTGCTACAACCTCCAATATAAATAGGATCACGAAAAATCCTAACATTAAAATTATCTCTGTTATATGACCAAGTTTGAAAAATCATCTCACAGTTATAATTATCTACACCTTGGTCTAATGATAGAATGAAATTTGTTGAAGTGATTGATTTGAGCACAAGAATATTAGGTTTGGGAATCAATACTTACTCGGAAAAATCAGTTTCGAGCTCAATCTGATTAGATGAAATTTTGGCTGCTCAACAAAATTCTCCTCACAAAATTTATTAAATTCGTTCTTAAATTTTGCTTGAAATACAAGTTCATCTTTATCATATGCATCCTCAAATTGTTTCATATGATGTGTATGTGTAACTGTAACCCTCGGTTCCTAATGTGCGTATGTAAGTACTGATATCTGATACTCAATTTAATCATCCTGGTAGCCGGATTGAGGCCATTTTAGCTCAAGATATTATTTTCCAATATTTTGAATTTCTCTGAATTTTTTGGAATTTTTGGAATTATTGAAGAAGAATCTAAATTCAGGGTAGATCGGTGTCACTGGCTGATTCTAAGATTTTTAGTTAACACTTGGTATGAATTTTAGAGATTCGACTTCACAACAATATTCAGAATGACATTTTCTATTTTTGAAAATTTTGAGGATTTTTCTGAATTAATATGTTTAGTCGAATAAAATAATGCTTAAATATTTATTCAAAAAAGAAAGAAATTTAAATAAAAATAAAATAAAAATAAAATAGGAAAGATCTAATGATAGAATGAAATTTGTTGAAGTGATTGATTTGGGCACAAGAATATTAGGTTTGGGAATCAATACTTACTCGGAAAAATCAGTTTCGAGCTCAATCTGATTAGATGAAATTTTGGCTGCTCAACAAAATTCTCCTCACAAAATTTATTAAATTCGTTCTTAAATTTTGCTTGAAATACAAGTTCATCTTTATCATATGCATCCTCAAATTGTTTCATATGATGTGTATGTATAACTGTAACCCTCGGTTCCTAATGTGCGTATGTAAGTACTGATATCTGATACTCAATTTAATCATCCTGGTAGCCGGATTGAGGCCATTTTAGCTCAAGATATTATTTTTCAATATTTTGAATTTCTCTGGATTTTCTGAAATTTTTTGGAATTATTGAAGAAGAATCTAAATTCAGGGTAGATCGGTGTCACTGGCTGATTCTAAGATTTTTAGTTAACACTTGGTATGAATTTTAGAGATTCGACTTCACAACAATATTCAGAATGACATTTCTATTTTTGAAAATTTTTGAGGATTTTTCTGAATTAATATGTTTAGTCGAATAAAATAATGCTTAAATATTTATTCAAAAAAAAGAAAGAAATTTAAATAAAAAAAATAAAAATAAAATAGGAAAGACCCTTTTTTATTGTATTCGAACTCGCGACCCCCTAACGATGAAATGAATGCATCAACCATGAAGCCTTCTTCTTGGAACAAAAAGGTAACCATTTAATATTAATAGCCTTCCCAACAAAATAAATCCCAAACCCTTTTTATTGTGTGACCATGAGGTTTCAAACTAGAGACCCAAGCCCCTCATGCTCAAACCACATGGCCACATTGGTGTCTGGCGGTGTAAGCCAACATAATCTATTTAAAGTTCTCTCACTTCATCCTCTATTCTAGCAAAATAAAACCAAAACCCATCAATTGTTCCAAGTTTCAAACTACTGATCTCCTCATTCAAACAAGCAACCTCCCACCAGCCTCATTGGCATGTAGTTGAGGAAATACTCGTAACCTATTTAACCAGCTGTAAACCCATCTTCTTCTTTCCCACTTTTTTCCCCACGTCCTCCATCTGCTCCTTATTTTTCTTCCACTTTTCTCTCCATCTCTCGCTCACGTTCTCCACTCAGCCACTCAGCTCTCACTTGTACTCTCCTTATAAACTCTCTCACTCCTTTCTCTTGCAGCACGCAAGCAACCCACGCATGCCCACAACCACTTCTTGGCCTTGCCTGCACCCATCTTCCCATGCCCTCTCTCCTTGGCCGCTCTCCTTCATGGCAGCGGTAGCATACCCTGGAGTCCCTGAGTTCGCGTACCATCCCCCACGGCACCTCCTCTGAGCTCCGCCGACCATTCCATGGTGTACTCCTTGATTGAGGCTAAACCTGCACAAAAAATACGATATTATAGAACTTAAGAAAGAATATGTGCAAGTGCTCAATTCTTCCGCTATAGCAAGTGGCTATGCGGGTCGTGATCCACAAGGAGGGTTTTGCGATGGAAGCGTTACAGTTCTTTATTGAAATCCTTTAAGAAAATAAAACGAAGGTTCTTCTCTGTTTTTAGTTATGAAAATGTAAAAGAAAGTTATATTAAAGTTAGAAGAAAATGGAAGATGAAGAAGGTGGAAAAAATCAGAACATAATGAAGCGAATATGTACAAATGAAGTGGAAAAAAAAAGAGTGATTTTGAAGAGATGGTGATTTAATTTACAAAAATGAAAGAAAGAAATAAAAGAGTTACTTACCTTCTTTTCACCAAAAGCTTACCTTGAGTTTTTAGCTTCGATGTTACCTTGAATTGGAGGCAAGCAGCGCATAGCCATAAGAGTCGAATGTTGGTCTCTTCCACATTACATCATCAAGATACGCAAGCATGAAATGATACAGAGAGACTCACAATTCTATCGTCATGAGCTATCGGTGGCACTCGCAAAGGCAAGGCTCTTTCGATGCTTTTAGACTCACTTGGAAGACAGTTGTACCAAAAAGAAAGGTAAAATAGAAAAGAAGAAGAAGAAGACTAAAAAGAAGTACATACACAAAAAGAACATCGATTTGATTTCATTACAATCAAAGAAAAGAAATAAGTCTTACACCGGTGTCACTCCAGCTCTAGCTTCAGTCTTGTTCTTCGATGAAAGTCGATCTCCTCTGAATTACATAAATGAAAACTAAAATTACATGAAAAGAAAGACTAAAAACCTAAACTAAGAAATGAAAACTAGGCTAAATTCCTATCTCTGCATGGTCGTCCCTTTTGCCTTTGAGTGAAGGTATTTATAGGAGAAATGGAGAGGGTAGAGGAGTGTGAAGATAAGTAAATCTAGCAATTTTTGAACTCCCCTTATCTTCAAACTTGATTTGAGGTGGATATTCAGTTCTGATCTGCAGTTTGTTGGCATATTGATTGCTGAATATCACTTATCAAATAACAGAATTAGAGATAATGATCAACATAAGAGTTATAGCTCTATAAGTCTGCTTTCTGGATCATCTTGAATCATCAGAATTGAGATTCTGTAGCAAAAGTTATAATTCGAATACTAAAATGTATCCAGTCAGAATCTGAATCAAACTTGCTTCATCTCATCCCTTGATCTTTGCTTTAACCGATCGATTCTGAGAGGATTCTTCTCAACCAGTTTTTAACCTCTTAATTTTTTCCTGATTTAGTGAGTGTGAATTAATTCTGATTTAATTCAGAATTTTGGTGGGCTTTGGGCTCATTTCTCTTCATCTCCTTAAAGAATGGGCCTGCAAATAAATTAAGCAATTAATTAAGACAATGCAAAATTTTATTCTAAAATAGGTATGAAAATATGATATTAAATATGCAACATTAGTGACCAATCACACCCCCATACCTATCTTTTGCTCGTCCTCGAGCAAAACAACTAAACTATACTAAGGATTATTAGACCACTTTCGCAGGTCGCGCGATTGCACTGAGCTTGTGCAACAAGCCGTTAAACCTCTAGGTTCCCCCTAGAGGACGAGTTTTGTCTCGTGAGGGTTTTCAGCAGATTACACCCACAAAATCCATAAAGAAAGGGAAATAAAGAGTTAGTATTTTTTAAAAGCATTTTGAAAGAGAAAAATATTTGAAATATGATTGTAAGATCTAAGCAATCTATAAGTTATAGGAAAGCCGAATTTTTCATTCCTAAACTTAGTCTCTATTCAAAAATTTGTTATCAATCAAAGTAAGGAGTCAAATTGTGCTTCTCATCTAGTCTATTATTTTACCCTAAGTCATATGCACCTTGTGAATGTGAAAATTTTGACTAAGGGTTCATTAACTCTAACTCTTATGCCTTATTTATTTATATATACTCTTTTTTTTATTCCTCAATTTCATTAGGCTTTCTAATCTGCCCATGTAACAAGCATTCAGTCGGTGACCCCCAAACCGGACGGTTTTAGGGCACCAGGTGAGAAAACACCCCTAAGGACTTAAACACTCGAGCAGATAAGGCCACGAATCAAGGTTTTTTTATTTATACGATGCACCCCTTTTAGGCATGAACACTTATGCTTCATGAGGCATAAATACCCAGCTTAATCAGAGGATACACATTTTTTTTCCAAACTCATCTAATTATCTTTTGCATAAATACTAAGGCTTTCTTAGGCCAAAGCACCTAGCTAATCAATAATTAGACTTATTTTTTTTCTTTTTCTTTTTTCAAACTCATCTAATTATCTTTTGCATAAATACTAAGGCTTTCTTAGGCCAAAGCACCTAGCTAATCAATAATTAGATTTATTTATATATATTTTTTTATAAGGCATAAGAATCTTTATTTTTGAACCCTAAGTGTGAAAGTGTATGAAGTGTGCATATTTCATCAAGGTAAAGATCAAGACTAAATTACTTTGACAAATTATCTTCCTAACCCTAAAAATCAAACAAATAATCGTATTTTGACCAAGTATAAGAACTCCTAATTTGGATTTTCCTATTCCTTAAAATTAACTTAATTTCTTACAAAAATAAGTCAAAATATTGTTTCTATTTTTCAAAAAGTTTTTAAAAGTAAAGAAAAATGTTAATTTTTTTTTTTAAGAAAAAGAAAAGTTATGTTAGACCCTCCCCCACACCTATCTCATGCATTGTCCTCAATGTATGAATTAATGTATAGATGCATGAAATAGACGACAGGGAAGGAAAAGGTTACCTTAAGGTGGTGGTTCCGGTGGTGGTCTGATTGGTCCACGAAACGCGGCCCAATCAACTTTTCTTGGGTCTCGGAGGAACCCACCAAAAATATCTTTAATATAACCCACTAAAAAGATAACTCCATTAAGAAGTTTTATTAAAAATTTAACCCCATCTAATTTCCAAATTCCATAATTGATTTCGGAGTCAAATTTGTCAACCGCCTCGTCCCAGAATGGAGTATGAAATGATAGAACAGTTGACTTGGACTCAGGAAGGACAGGAACTAATACCGACTCAGGAAGGTGACTTAAGTCAAGTAAAGGTTCAGGAGTCGAAATAGGTTCAGAAATTGGGTCCAAGTCAAGAAATTGAAACTCCAGTCCACATGTATTTTCTAACAATGGAATGTGACTTAATGTGGGTGATTCCAGTTCATGAATGATAGGTGGAGGAATCAAAATTGACTCTAAAACATTACTCAAGTTTGGTAACACAACAGCAGTCAAGATTGATTCAGAAAGTTGAACTGGATCACAGATATGAGAATCTAGGTCACATATCTCATTGACTTCAATATCAAAAAATTGAGAACTTGCCAATTTGTCAATAGGATCTTCAAGAGTGTATAATTGGTCAAGTTCAATATGATCCTCACAGATGGGTGATTCAATTTCATTATGGATTGGTACAGGATCCAATGTTGACTCGGGGAAAAGATCGAAATCAGGTGAAGATACCGGAGTCATTATTGAATCAGGAAGAAGCATTGAATCACTAAGTTGGGGTTCAAGATCATATTCATTCTCAAGTTCTATTTCAGGAAAAGGAAAACTTGCTAAACTATCAATATCTTTTTCAAAATTTGGAGTTTGGGCAAGTTCAAGTGGTTGTTCTGAAATGGAATCTTGATTTCCAAAACTACATGACTCTTCGGCTCTAACAGTGACATCAGGACGGTGGGAACGTAGAGATTCGACCATCATATCTATGTCACGATTACGAGTGTTTTGAGCCTGAGTCATGGCTTCAAGCATCTTTTCATAGTTGATAGGTTCATTGTTTTGATGAAAAGATGAAGAATTGTCTTGGAAGTGGTAGTGAAATTGTGAGTCCATCAGATTTTGGGATTTGTGTTTGGACTCACGCATACTCATTTCCATAATTGATGGTTTCCTATTTTGGACGGGTGGAACTGAGTATGAATCTTGAACATAATGTGGACTGGGTGGAGAAGGAGGGCAAGGTGGTTGGAAATTATGCTCGGGGGAGGTGAATCCCCACTGACTCGGTGAAGAGTTGAAATCATTATGGAAATTATAGTTATTAGATGGGGGTATGGGTCATATTGATTCGGATAAGACCAATCCGGCACACTAGGTTGGTCAAAGTTATGATATGCCGGGTTGGTAATATCCGAAAATGAAGTCGGTGTGTAATATGGATTATTATTGTAGTTGAAAAAATTATTATTATAGTCCATATCACACAATAGAATACAAACAAAGAAAAAACAAACAAATAAATAAACAAAAAAGAAAAAATTCTAGCCTAAGTTAGGGTAGACTTAGAACCTAGACGACTCCTAACTGGTTAGACTGTCCACGGGAGGTCTAATGTAGACTTTAACCACAAGCTAATCAGCCAGGTCAGGGCAAAGTTGGTGGGAGGTTTTCCGTCAAAGACGTTCCTTAATTAAATAACCACCAACCTTCGGGCTTTCGGCCCTCAATCCCTTTCCTAGACACTGATTTTACAGGAGTTAGATTCCAACATTTTTCCCCCTAGGATAATCTCCTAATTGAGTCCGAGATGTCCCTAGGGCCAATTTCTACTCAATTTTAGTTAGGCTTGGGTTAGTGAGTGCTTGGATTCTGATTTTTAGGCTAAGGAAGGGTGATTAAATCCCCACCTTATCTTGTTAATGGGTGGTGCCCTTAAAATCAGTTTTTGTGCAAGTGTACAAGATAAATAAGATGCACTCTAAGCGATATAAATCAACCAAGAGATAGTCCTATTCTAAATGCAATGCAAACATACCTTGCTCCAGCACTCTTCAACAGTAAAAATAAATGAATTGAAAAAAACGCGTGCCTAAAATGCAAACGTCTAATCAATTTTTAACCTTTGCAACGAACGTTTTACTGTTGATTATTAGCAGGCTTATGTGATGGCATATAAGAAATAAAGAATTGCAGCAAACTAGATTTTTGTAAACTAAGCAGCCCTGCAAAAAGCTGTTAGTAGTCAACTCTTTATTGCCGCGAATCCGCGGCTTTTGCCGTGGAAACGCGGCTATTCAGAGGGCAATGGGTCTCTGCTTTCTAGAGCAGAGGCCCAAGGCCACTTGTATGTCACTGCAATATCAATTTCCTGCTTTGATTGCCCTGTAACCTACAACAGAGAAGAAAAATCGTTTAGTTCTAAAAGATTTGCAGGAAAAATTCAGATTTCAATAAAAATTGTTTTATCCTCCCCGGCAACGGCGCCAAATTTGATTGAGGCTAAACCTGCACAAAAAATACGAGATTATAGAACTTAAGAAAGAATATGTGCAAGTGCTCAATTCTTCCGCTATAGCAAGTGGCTATGCGGGTCGTGATCCACAAGGAGGGTTTTGCGATGGAAGCGTTACAGTTCTTTATTGAAATCCTTTAAGAAAATAAAATGAAGGTTCTTCTCTGTTTTTAGTTATGAAAATGTAAAAGAAAGTTATATTAAAGTTAGAAGAAAATGGAAGATAAAGAAGGTGGAAAAAATCAGAACATAATGAAGCGAATATGTACAAATGAAGTGAAAAAAAAGAGTGATTTTGAAGAGATGGTGATTTAATTTACAAAAATGAAAGAAAGAAATAAAAGAGTTACTTACCTTCTTTTCACCAAAAGCTTACCTTGAGTTTTTAGCTTCGATGTTACCTTGAATTGGAGGCAAGCAGCGCATAGCCCATAAGAGTCGAATGTTGGTCTCTTCCACATTACATCATCAAGATACGCAAGCATGAAATGATACAGAGAGACTCACAATTTCATCGTCATGAGTTATCGGTGGCACTCGCAAAGGCAAGGCTCTTTCGATACTTTTAAACTCACTTGGAAGACAGTTGTACCAAAAAGAAAGGTAAAATAGAAAAGAAGAAGAAGAAGACTAAAAAGAAGTACATACACAAAAAGAACATCGATTTGATTTCATTACAATCAAAGAAAAGAAATAAGTCTTACACCGGTGTCACTCCAGCTCTAGCTTCAGTCTTGTTCTTCGATGAAAGTCGATCTCCTCTGAATTACATAAATGAAAACTAAAATTACATGAAAAGAAAGACTAAAAACCTAAACTAAGAAATGAAAACTAGGCTAAATTCCTATCTCTGCATGGTCGTCCCTTTTGCCTTTAAGTGAAGGTATTTATAGGAGAAATGGAGAGGGTAGAGGAGTGTGAAGATAAGTAAATCTAGCAATTTTGAACTCCCCTTATCTTCAAACTTGATTTGAGGTTGATATTCAGTTCTGATCTGCAGTTTGTTGGCATATTGATTGCTGAATATCGCTTATCAAATAACAGAATTAGAGATAATGATCAACATAAGAGTTGTAGCTCTGTAAGTCTGCTTTCTGGATCATCTTGAATCATCAGAATTGAGATTCTGTAACAAAAGTTATGATTCGAATACTAAAATGTATCCAGTCAGAATCTGAATCAAACTTGCTTCATCTCATCCCTTGATCTTTGCTTTAACCGATCGATTCTGAGAGGATTCTTCTCAACCAGTTTTCAACCTCTTGATTTTTTCCTGATTTAGTGAGTGTGAATTAATTCTAATTTAATTCAGAATTTTGGTGGGCTTTGGGCTCATTTCTCTTCATCTCCTTAAAGAATGGGCCTGCAAATAAATTAAGCAATTAATTAAGACAATGCAAAATTTTATTCTAAAATAGGTATGAAAATATGATATTAAATATGCAATATTAGTGACCAATCACTCCTCTTCATAGACGAGCTCCACCATAGCCACGCATGGTACATGATCATTCCTATCTCCTCCACGCGCATGATCAGCTCTCCCCCATTCCGCATCACTCTTGGCCCCATGAGTACAGCCTCCCACGTCCCATGGCCGTGCTTTCCTTCCCGCGGTGCCGCTAGGGTGGAACACGACATCTCTGATGACCTTTGGTACCTCCGTCATCCTCGAGCATCACCCTGGAGCTGGCCTACTCCTCCTCCTCGGCGAGCCTCTGCGGCACCATCCAGGTTCCACCACTCTTCCCTCAAGCCGCACACCCCCTTGCCACGGTGGAGCACCTGCAAACCCCATGGCGGTGCACATCCCCTTACGGCCTGCTACTTCATCATCTTCAGAGGCCACCTCCTTCACTACCTGCTGCACCAACCTCTGTCAGAGCCTTCATGGCTTCCGTCGAGCCACCAGCGTCATCCGGAAGATCCGTCGAGCTCGCTGCCATCGATCTCCAACTTCCGTGACCTCCATCTTCTCTGACGATCTCATCGGAGACCGACCAAGCTAGCACACACCCCTTGCAAGAGCATGGGTACTTTCTCTCCCAAGACTCTGAAGTGCTGGACAAGGGGAAGAAGATTCAGACTGATGGAAAGCGTTGCGGGTAAGTTATTTTATATTTTTGTAGATTTTAGTTCTCTTTGGCATTTCAATGAACGGGCGTGTTTGGTTGCAAGGAAGTGGCCGGAAGTAAGGAAATGCGGAAGTGTAATTGCTCACTTCCCTATCTATCCATGCACCGGAAAAGGAAAATAAGAAAACCCCTTTTCTTTTTCTCTTTTTGTCTTTTACACAACTATTTTCTCACTTCCAGAGTGCTACAGTTAATTTTGTGGTCATGTAAATCTCATTTGTAATAAGTTGTAACACAAAACAGTTAATTTTTTGATCATATAAATCTCACTTGCATTCTAATTATAGTCTATTTTTATTTTTCTTAATTAATTTTTATTTTAATATTATTTTGTTGGCAACTTGTGGTCAACTTTTTTTACTTTTACTTTCGTATTACCATCCAAACACCGGAAAAGGCATAACATTTTTCAAATCACACTTCTTAATAACATCTAAACACCGAAAAACTTACTAATCAATTTTCAAGTTCCAAAGGGAACTATTACCACTTTCTCACTTCCTTACTTCCTCACTTCCACCCTTAACCAAACAGGCTCGAACACGTAACATACACTAGTTAAATCAACAATTTCATCATGAAAAATTGTTTTAAAATTCTAATAAAAATATATAGGGACACCTAAGACATGTCTATTAATTATCATAATTTTTAATTGATATTTAGAATTTGTTTTATAATTAAAAAATGTGTTGTTGCTCTCGGCCTCTGGCCGATAGCAGCTACTACTACTCTCGGCCAGGTCCAGGCTGACAGCCAGGCCTAGCTAGGTCAGGCTAGGGCCTGACCAGACCCGGGTTCGAGTCTGTTTTACAGACCCGGCCCAAGCCATTTAAAAAAAGAAAAAGAAAAGAAAAAGAAAAAGAAAAGTAAAAAAAGAAATAAAATAAAATTACTGTAGCATTTTACTGTAATAAACCCGACCCATTACTACAGCACACCAGACCCAGACCTATTACTGTAACTGTTAAGTCTTTTATTGATTTTTCGGTTTATTTTAATTCTGAAAAATTTGAAATAAACTCAGAAAATTCCAGAAAATTCACAAAAAATCACACTATAAAATTATTTTGAGCATGGTATTACTTAAAATAATCAGTAAATTAAATATTCTTTATAATAATTGATTAATGGTTGTTTATTTAAAATTGTCCAATAAATTTCTAAATATCACGAAAAAATGTAAAATTCATAATTTCTGAATTTTCAAATTTCTGAATTTACATTTGAAATTAGCTTCTCTCCACACACTAATCCCACAAGCTTCTTCCTTATACTCTTCTTTACTATAAGATTAAGATTAAGAGAATTTTTTGGTGGTCATTTGATCACTATTGTTTTTCTTTGTCTTTCTTTTTAACGAGTATTTTTCAAAGGGTAGAAGTGAGTTGAAAGAAGTTGTGGCTTCCAAATCACATTTTATAGTGAGACAAATCTCTGTGTAGGAGGACTGGATGTACATCAGGGGTGGAACCAATATATATATCGACGTCTTTGCATTTGTGCTCTCTCTAACTCTTCTTACTTTATTTTATTTGATTGCTTGTGTTTATTTTATATACATCTTATCTTGAGCAATTGATTGGTTTAATCTCCATTAGAATAATAAATTCACCCATTCACCTCCCTCTACGTGACTTTTGTTTGGTATCAGTGCAGGTCTCTATCTTTTTGGTCTAACAACCAAGGAGAAAAGATCCATGATAATGGAGTTTAATGGAGCATGTCTAGAAGGTAAATCGACCAATAGACCACTTCTCTTCAATGACAACTTTTCGTATTGGAAAGCTAGAATTAGAATTTTCTTATAATGTATTGATATTGACATTCTTGATGTTGTACCAAAGAAATTTGTTGAGACTACAAATAGAGCCCTAAAGGATGAGGAGAAGATTTTGAAGAAGCTTAATGTGAAAGCTATGCACGCTCTTCAATGCTGATTCACTCCAAACGAGTTCAATAAGATTTTTACTTGCTTAACTGCATTTGATATTTAAGAAAAATTGTATATTACTCACGAGAGTACACTCCAAGTGAAGAAATCTAAAAATAAACAGTTTGGTTCAGGAATACGAATTATTCAAAATGAATGAAAAAGAATTTATTGATGCCATGTATACTCGCTTTACCAATATTATTATCTCTCAACATTCTCTTGACAAGGTTTACTCAAAGTAGGAATTGAACTACAAGATCTTTCGGTCTTACACCAATTTGGGAGCCAAAAGCTACAACAGTCGAGGAAGCTAATAATCTCATCGAGCTTACCATCAACTTGTTGGCCCAAGAGGTTACACTCTCCAATTGTTTTGTGTTTTGATGATGACAAACCAAATATGAGCTATTTGGTACTAACAAGTTTGTTAAGATAAGTTTCAGGTTTGTACCATGTTTAGAGACCATTCGCTTAGCTATTGCAAGAACTTCTAAGTTCCACAAAGCAAGGAAGGCAAATTGCACATCAAGGAAGGATCATAGAAGAGAAGGCACTAGCAAGGCATTGGATGGCTCAAAGACTTGAAGATAGCACAAGAAGTCTTCATGTAATTTGTTTTTCAGTTTATAGTATGTTAAAGAATAGTGGATAGGTTTGAAGCTCTATCACACACGTTTTTGCGCACATGCTCATTCCAAAATAATTTCTTATAAATTATACAAAAATATTTTGCATACAAGTTTTTACCTACAGATATATATTTGTATTTTATACTAATCCCTGTTCAAAAGTATTTTGTTAAAATCAAAATCTTCTTTATTTTCTTTTTAAAATTGACTTTTTGACCTGATCCGGTCGACCGGGTCGGTCGACCGAGTCTGTGTCAGTCTGGTCCGGTCGACCGGACCAGTCGACCGAAGTCCTGGCAGATGCACGTATCCGTGTGCACGTCTGTCGGTCGACCGGGGCGGTCGACCGGACTATTATTTTTGCTCACAGGTTTTATCGGTCGACTGGGTCGGTCGACCGCTCGCCTGTAACGGTCAAATTTTTATACTACCGGTCGACCGGCCCGGTCGACCGATGTAGCCGTTGAACAGTAACGGGCAGATTTTTTAAGAGCTGTTTATTTTTGTCTTTTGTGTTTAAAAATTCGTTTAAGGATATATTTTGATCTAATTATCTCCTAAACATCAGTAAATATGTTTTATCCCTAAACCCTAGCCCTCTCCTATAAATAGGGGTGTTTGGGGAGAGATTGGTTACAACAACAATCCTTGCAAAAATTCAAAAGTTTAAGGCTTTCAAAGTTCTTGGTTTTTGAGCTAAATTCTCTCAAATTTCTGAAGGGTTTTCAAAAGTTTTTCTCTGATTTCAATTTCTTTTCCTTACACACAAAAGAGCTTCATTCCTACTCAATATTCTCTAAGGACCTTTGTAAGGGAAGAGATATTTGAAAGAGAGAGTTTGTGGTCTTTTGACTACCAAGGAAATTTCTTGTACTGAGATTGTGGAGTTGGGTACTCCATTGTAATTGAGATCTTTGTGATAGTGGAAGTAGCTAGAATCCTTCTGGGGAAGGCGGGGAGTAGAGTTGGGTGCTCGAACCTCGATAACATATCTTTGTGTTTGCGATTGGTTTACATTCTTGCAATTCTTACTCTATTTTGCTTGCTCTTATTATTTACTCATCATATTCATTGTCATACTTACTTGCTAGCATTCATCTTGTGATTGTTGTAGCTTTAAATTTTTTATTTGCCCTTGATTAGCATTGTCACCTATTCACCCCCCCTCTAGGTGACTTTTCAATTGGTATCAGAGCTTGGACTCTAGGTTTGGCTTAACATCCATAGAGAGATCCTTAAAATATTGCTAATCAACATTTCCATTCATACATTCATACACTAGTAAACATGGCCGACAACATTAAAACCCCACCTAAATTTGATGGACTCAACTTCCCTATTTGGAAGGTTAGGATGACTATCTTTTTGCAATCACTAGGTAGTTTAGAGGCTAAGTCTTTGACCAAACCCTATGTAGCACCCAATGAAGATGAGAGCACTTGGACCGACTTCAACTTTAGAGAATATGAGGCTAACTCAAAAGCCCAAAACTCCCTTTTAACCGCCTTGAATGAGGATGACCTTACACGGGTAATTCATTGCCAATCCGCCTATGAGATTTGGCAACACTTATTGGTCACACATGAAGGGACTTCACAAGTCAAGAGAGCTAAGATAGATCTCTTGAGGTCTCAATATGAATCATTCAAAATGCTTGATGAAGAATCCATTGATTGTATGATTACTCGTTTCACTAAAATTACAAATGGTCTTTCTTCATTAGGTGACGTCATCTCCAATGATCAAAAGGTGCGCAAAGTGATACGGGCTCTTCCACCATCTTGGGAGATCAAGGCCACCACCTTAAAGGAGTTGAACGACAAGGACGAGATGGACATCATTAGTCTCATTGGGAACCTAAAGACCCATGAGATGGAGAAGAAAGCAAGAGATGAGGCAACTACTTCAAAGAAGAAATCCATTGCCTTTAAGACTTCATCCACCAATGATGACGATGATGAAGACGAAGAAGAAGATGAGGAGCTAACCCTACTTGTGCGGAATGTCAAGAGGTTGTACCGAAAGAACAAGTTCAACTTCCGGAGAAGATTCGAAGGTAAAGAGGAGCGGAAGATCATATGCTACAATTGCCGCAAACCCGGACATATCATGGCGGATTGTCCGGAGTTCAAGAAGAAAATGACTTCCTCCTTCAAGCCAAAGAAGCCGGAGGAAAAGAAAGCCTACAAAGCAACATGGGATTCGGAAAGCGAGTCCGAAGAGGAGGTGGATCAAGCTAACATGTGTTTCATGGCAAACACACCCAAGGTAACCTCTCAATCCTTTGATGATGAAGATGATGATGTAAGTAAGGAAGTTCTAGTTCATGCTTTTGTAGAACTTTCCGAAACTTATGATAACAAGAAAATGGAATGCTTCAAATTACAAAAAGAAGTTGCTTTTCTTAAAAATCAACTTGCTTTGGTTTCAAAAGAAAAAGATGATTTTTCTTCCAATCTTGTTTCTATTCAAAATGAATTTGACGCGTATAAGACTTCTTGTAAGGGTAAAACCCCTATTGTTGATAATAAAGAAATTTCTTCTTTTAAATCCAAAATGAATGAGTTTGAAAAAGTTTTAAAAGATTGTGCCTTTAATACTAAGAAACTTGAAGAAAAGTTTTCCAAAAAGCACACTTCTCATGTTAAAGATTCTCATGCTAAAATTCCACATGCTCACACTTCAAATAATACTTCTCATGCTAAATCTTTTCATGCTCACAATGCCCATGCTCACAAATCACACACTCACTATGCTTTTAGATATGGTAGAGTGTATAGATGCACATATTGTGGCAAAAATGGACATTTAGCTAAATTTGTTATGATAAATTGCATAGTTCAAATAATCTTGTTTGGGTTAATGGCTCTAACCCTCATGGACCCAAGAAAATGTGGGTACCAAAATCAAGTCCTAAAATGTTTGATGTAGGTACACACCAAGGCTCCAAGACGTAGGGAGCGGTGGTACCTTGATAGTGGTTGTTCGAGACACATGACGTGGGATATCAACAACTTCACAACCCTATCAAGGTACATGGAAGGTGGCTCCGTCACCTTCGGGGATGACTCCAAAGGAACTATCATCGGTATAGGTAATATTCAAATTGGTGCATCTCCTATTATAGAGAATGTTGTTTTAGTAGATGGTTTAAAACATAATTTGCTTAGCATTAGCCAACTTTGTGATCGTGGACTTAAAGTTGTTTTTGATGATTCCTCATGCAAGATTTTTGATGTTAAATCCGATGTTTGTATTCTTACCGGTTTTCGTGATAATAATGTTTATATTATTGACATGCTTAATTTAGATTGTTCTACTATATGCTTAAATGCTTTTGATGAAAATTCTTGGCTTTGGCATAGAAGATTAGGACATGCATCTTTTGACCATATCTCTAGGATTAATTCAAAGGAATTGGTGAAGGGTATACCTTGCTTGGATTTTGAGAAAGACCGCATTTGTAGTGCGTGCCAACTTGGGAAACAAACCAAGTCTTCCTTTAAACCAATCAAGGATATCATGTCAACTAGGCCTTTAGAATTAATTCATATGGATCTTTTTGGACCAACTAAAACTAAAAGTTTAAATGGAAGTAGATTTGCATTTGTTTTGGTTGATGATTTCTCCCGTTTTACTTGGGTTTTCTTTTTGCAAAATAAAGATCAAACTTTTTCTCATTTTAAGATTTTTCGAAAAAGAGTTGAAAAAGAAAAAGGGTTTTCCGATTTTGAGAATAAGAAGTGATAGAGGTGGTGAGTTTATTAACCAACTCTTCATGACTTATTGTGATGAAAAGGGAATTAAGCATGAAACGTCTTGTCCTAGAACTCCACAACAAAATGGAGTTGTAGAAAGGAAAAATAGAACACTTCAAGAGATGGCTAGGACAATGATAAGTGAATATGACCTCCCTCAATATTTATGGGCCGAGGCCGTAAACACCGCATGCTATATATCGAATCGTATTTATTTGTGCAAAAATTCTTCAAAAACATCATTTGAAATGTATCATTCTAGAAAACCAAATGTTGCATATTTTAAAGTTTTTGGATGCAAGTGTTTTGTTTTAAATACTAAGGATAATTTGGGTAAATTTGATGCTAAGGCTTATGAGGCTATCTTTGTTGGATATTCCTCTACTAGCAAAGCATATAGAGTTTTCAATAGATCTACACTAACCATTGAAGAATCCATGCATGTTAAATTTGAAGAATCTAATGTGGTTGTTGAGAATGTTGTAGAGATTGAACCACTAGGTGAAGACATGGAGAGACTATCCTTGAAGGACTCACCCGCTCAAGAAGAAAAGCTAGATCCTATTGGTGAAGTTCAAGAGGATAAGGAGGAAAGCACTCAACCGCTTCCTAAAGCTTGGAGATACGCTACAAATCATCCTAAGGAGCTCATCTTGGGTGATGCATCTAAAGGAGTCACAACGCGCTCCAAACTCCATGACATATGTGGTAACTTTGCTTTTATTTCTCATTTTGAACCCAAAGGCATTCTCGAAGCCGAGACGGACCCATATTGGTTGCTTGCCATGCAAGAGGAACTCAATCAATTTGAGCGCAACCAAGTTTGGCACCTTGTTCCTAAGCCCCACGATAGACCAATAATTGGTACTAAGTGGATCTTTAGAAACAAGATGGATGAGTCCGGAAATGTCATTAGGAATAAAGCTAGGTTAGTGGCCCAAGGTTACACTCAAGTTGAGGGAATTAACTTTGAGGAGACCTTTGCACCCGTAGCACGGCTTGAAGCCATACGGATGACACTAGCTTTTGCATGTTTTAAAAATTTTAAACTTTTTCAAATGGATGTAAAAAGTGCATTTTTAAATGGTTTTATTAATGAAGAAGTTTATGTTTCTCAACCTCCCGGTTTTATTGATCATGTTCATCCCGATTTTGTTTTTAAACTTGATAAAGCATTGTATGGATTGAAACAAGCTCCAAGAGCTTGGTATGAAAGGCTTTCTAGTTTTCTCATTTCAAATGATTTTATTAAAGGCAAAGTAGACACAACTCTCTTTACTAAGCATGTTGAGAATGATATTTTAATTGTGCAAATTTATGTTGATGATATAATTTTTGGATCTACTAATGAGCTTTTATGCAAGGATTTTGAGAAGGTAATGCAACTAGAATTTGAAATGTCTTCCATGGGTGAGCTCAATTTCTTCCTTGGACTCCAAATCAAGCAATTGCAAGACGGAACCTTCATTAACCAAGCCAAGTACGCAAAGGAGCTAGTAAAGAAGTTTGGGCTTGAAGGATCAAAGGCTTGCAACACTCCAATGGCAACTACAACCAAGCTTGATAAGGACGAACAAGGTAAAAATGTTGATATTAAATTATATAGAAGCATGATAGGTAGTCTTTTATATTTGACGGCAAGTAGGCCGGATATCATGTTTAGTGTGTGTCTTTGTGCTAGATTTCAATCGTGTCCTAAAGAGTCTCATCTTATTGCGGTAAAACGCATTATTCGTTATATTAAGGGCACTATTGGAATGGGTCTTTGGTATCCGAAAACTATAAATTTTTCTATTACTAGTTATTCGGATGCCGACTATACGGGTTGTAGAGTAGATAGAAAGAGTACTAGTGGGACATGTCAATTTCTTGGTAATTGTCTTGTTTCATGGTCCTCTAGGAAACAAAATTCCGTAGCTCTCTCAACCGCCGAGGCGGAGTATGTTGCCGCGGGGGCTTGTTGTGCACAAGTCCTTTGGATGAAACATACTCTCCTTGATTTTGATTTGCACTTTGATCATATAAAATATTTTGTGATAATACTAGTACTATACACATGACCAAAAATGCAAATCAACATAGTAAGACCAAGCACATTGAGATTAGATATCACTTTCTTAGAGATCATTTTGAGAAAGGTGATATAGATATTGATTATGTTTCCACGGATTTACAACTAGCCGATATTTTCACTAAACCTCTTGATTTTGCTAGATTTTCGTTTATTTGTGGAGAACTTAATGTTTGTATTATTGAATAAACATGTTTTTCAAAACCCTTTTTGATGTATGACAAAAAGGGGGAGAATAAGTTTACATGGACAAAAATAAGTTCATTTGGTCTTGGTTCCATATGAATTTATATGTTTTGTTTTTATGAGTTTTTGTTTTTATGAGTTTTTGTGTTTTAAATAAGTTCTTGTGTTTTAGTTGTTTTTGGTATTTTTGGTATCAAGAGAAATTTTTGTGTTTTAATTGGTTTCAATAATTGGTGCATCATTTCAATTATTAGTTCTAGAGCATATTCTTGTGTTTTAAGTATAGCATAATTTGAGGGAGAGTTTTCTCCTACCCTATATTTTTGTTAATAGCCTATTTGTTTTGTCATCATCAAAAAGGGGGAGATTGTTGGCCCAAGAGGTTACACTCTCCAATTGTTTTGTGTTTTGATGATGACAAACCAAATATGAGCTATTTGGTACTAACAAGTTTGTTAAGATAAGTTTCAGGTTTGTACCATGTTTAGAGACCATTCGCTTAGCTATTGCAAGAACTTCTAAGTTCCACAAAGCAAGGAAGGCAAATTGCACATCAAGGAAGGATCATAGAAGAGAAGGCACTAGCAAGGCATTGGATGGCTCAAAGACTTGAAGATAGCACAAGAAGTCTTCATGTAATTTGTTTTTCAGTTTATAGTATGTTAAAGAATAGTGGATAGGTTTGAAGCTCTATCACACACGTTTTTGCGCACATGCTCATTCAAAATAATTTCTTATAAATTATACAAAAATATTTTGCATACAAGTTTTTGCCTACAGATATATATTTGTATTTTATACTAATCCCTGTTCAAAAGTATTTTTGTTAAAATCAAAATCTTCTTTATTTTCTTTTTAAAATTGACTTTTTGACCTGATCCGGTCGACCGGGTCGGTCGACCGAGTCTGTGTCAGTCTGGTCCGGTCGACCGGACCAGTCGACCGAAGTCCTGGCAGATGCACGTATCCGTGTGCACGTCTGTCGGTCGACCGGGGCGGTCGACCGGACTATTATTTTTGCTCACAGGTTTTATCGGTCGACTGGGTCGGTCGACCGCTCGCCTGTAACGGTCAAATTTTTATACTACCGGTCGACCGGCCCGGTCGACCGATGCAGCCGTTGAACAGTAACGGGCAGATTTTTTAAGAGCTGTTTATTTTGTCTTTTGTGTTTAAAAATTCGTTTAAGGATATATTTTGATCTAATTATCTCCTAAACATCAGTAAATATGTTTTATCCCTAAACCCTAGCCCTCTCCTATAAATAGGGGAGTTTGGGGAGAGATTGGTTACAACAACAATCCTTGCAAAAATTCAAAAGTTTAAGGCTTTCAAAGTTCTTGGTTTTTGAGCTAAATTCTCTCAAATTTCTGAAGGGTTTTCAAAAGTTTTTCTCTGATTTCAATTTCTTTTCCTTACACACAAAAGAGCTTCATTCCTACTCAATATTCTCTAAGGACCTTTGTAAGGGAAGAGATATTTGAAAGAGAGAGTTTGTGGTCTTTTGACTACCAAGAAAATTTCTTGTACTGAGATTGTGGAGTTGGGTACTCCATTGTAATTGAGATCTTTGTGATAGTGGAAGTAGCTAGAATCCTTCTGGGGAAGGCGGGGAGTAGAGCTGGGTGCTCGAACCTCGATAATATATCTTTGTGTTTGCGATTGGTTTACATTCTTGCAATTCTTACTCTATTTTGCTTGCTCTTATTATTTACTCATCATATTCATTGTCATACTTACTTGCTAGTATTCATCTTGTGATTGTTGTAGCTTTAAATTTTTATTTGCCCTTGATTAGCATTGTCACCTATTCACCCCCCCCCTCTAGGTGACTTTTCACAACTCTCTTATTGGAAAATTGAAAGTTCACGAAGTTCAACTCAAGGAAAAGAAGCAGTAGAAAGAGAAAGAAAAGGAGGAGTCTTCTTCCAAAAAGAAGACCATCGTATTCAAATGAGATCATGACTCGAGGAAAGCGATGCTGACGTCAACCAAGAAGTGACAAATCTATCAAGAAGGGTGTCAAAACTAGTAAGAAAAATAAGAATTTTAGAATAAAGATTTCTAACAAATTTTTCAATAATGCAGGCAAATGTATCGAATATGGTTAATCGGGGCACATTGCAAATTATTGTCTTAAGTGAAAGAAGAACTAGAAGTACTCCAATTTCAAGAAGAAGAAAGCTGATGCGGACAATGGAATGAAGATATGGCAAATCTTTCATCATTGGAGAAGACGCGTCAACTCAATATAGATCTAGTAGTTCTACTAGCATTAGGATGTCTAATTTATATTTCATGTATTTTTGATTTTTTAATAACTGAACTTGTAATAGGACTCTAGTTTCTGTTTTATGTATTTTTTCTTTCTTTTAGACTTTTGATTTATTTTAGGATTAGAATTATGTAATCTCAATACAAGTAGAAGATACAATTTTGTAACCTATATAAAGGCCTCCATGTATTCACTTTTTTCAGTGAAGATGAACAATGAAAATTTGCTATTCTCTTTGTGAGTTGGCTATAGATTTTAAGTCCTCTTTCTAATAGTGGTGGTATACTCTATTAAATCTTAATTAGTGGTGGGATGCCCTAATTGGTTTATCATAATTATTTTTTACTCTCTCAATCTCCCGCAAACAAATTTCCTTCACTAAAAAAAATAGATTGGCGTGAGAAAAATTCAATCACCAGCAAGCTATTTTGTTCAGACCATATCTTACTCATCTGGAGTTTAAATCACGCACCGTTCGAAGCATTGGAATCACGACAAAAAGATTTATACTACAAAATTTCAGAGCAAGAAAACAGAGGAAAATCAAGTTTTATTCACATGTAATCAAGAGGTACAATTTTAATCCATGAATATTTATTTACAAGTTTGATATTATATCCCTAGTTTCTTATCAGCCTTGATTACTTTCCACTTCAAATTGTGAGTAAAGTGCTTCTGCTTGCCTGATAATATTTACCTTCTTTATTGGTCATTGAGCTGCCCCTGCATAACATTAATATTGAGATAGTACTTTAATATTTGAAATAGATCAAACAAATGTATGTTAAAGAAATATAGCTAAGATTAACTGTTTTAAGCTTTCCTCCTATCAACGATCGTTTTGTTGGTGAAACATTTAATTGAGTTATTTTATCCATTGCTTCCACACACGTACACGTTTCACATCACTTTTACTCTCAATTGAGTTTAATACAAAATTTTCAATCCTCTTCTCTATTAGTGGTGGGATGCACTATTAGAGTTAATTATTGGTAGGAAGCCCTAATTGATTTATCTATCTCTATTCTCTCTCTCTATCTCCCTTTGAAATTTCTTTCTTTCAAATAAATCTCAGTCGAATACCCCATCGCCAAACCCCTCTCTCCTTCATCTCACATCTAGCAATTTCGGCCTTGTTTGCGTAAGCGCCTCGACTTCTCGACGGCACTATTTTCATCGACTATACTTCTTCTTATCTGCGTGCGTTCAGTGATCAACCAACAATCAACAAGTAAGTTAATATCAAATTTACAATCTTCTTAGGTATTTTTCTTATTACATCAACTCTTTAATTACAAGTTTAGATATACATCATCTAGTCTGTATCTATTCTGATCTTCTGTCCACATTAAAAGTGAGCGAGTGATTCTGTTTTCCCTTGTGATGGATTGACTTCTTTATTGCGTATAGAACTTGATTTCTTGCATAAATAAAAGTTTCTAATTATTTCTTTAAATATTAAAATTGATAAGCACCTGTATGATCAACATAACATAACCTAATATTATCTGTTTTAATTCAATTTCTGCCAACGATCTCTCTTGTTAGTGAAACGTATCTTTGAATTAATTTATCTATTGCTTCTGCCTCATACTCGTCTCACATCAAAAAGCTTTTTTTGATTGTTTATTGAACTGCCCCTGCATAACATTAACATTGAGTTAGTACTTTAATATTTGAAATAGATTAAACAAATGCATGTTAAAGTCATATAGCTAATATTAATTGTTTTAAGCTTTCCTACTAACGATCGCTCTTGTTGGTGAAACATTTAATTGAGTTATTTTATCTATTGCTTTCATACACGTACACGTTTTACATCAGTTTGGTATTAGAGCACAGTTAGGTAGGAATTGCATACTAGTCACATTTATTTGCTTTTTTTTCCTTCTAATTAGATTTTATTTAAAACCCAAAAAATAGTGTAAATTAGAAAACCTTGAAAGGTAAATCTTTCCTTGAAATTCCATACGATTGGTGTCTAACCAAGAAACGGTACTCAACGGGTTCCGTAATTAAGAAACGCCAAGTGTGAAAAACTTTTCACCTGAGTTGCACCGACCTGGCCAATTGGACTGGTAAAATTGGGGTCTGATTGGCCTAACAATTTTAGAAGACAAGTTTCAAACATCAAACAAACAAAAATTTTAGAATTCGAAACAAAAAAATAATATAAATTTCATTCATACTTAGACTCATACATTGCATGCCAGCCCGTAGTGGTACTCCATACTTGTGTGAAAATATTGGTAAACCTAACACTGATTTCATAGCCTCCCAACCCACCTTAGCTGACATCATGGCTAAACTTGATTTTCTAACTCAAGAAACTAATGCCTTCCATTTAGACACAAAATGATTCAAGGAGAATGTCAATAGGGTAGTGACCAAATTGGAGACCCATAACCAGAACCCGAAAAGCAGTACCACTTGTGTAATCCTCATAGTTAGAAAAATTATGGATAAGACTGATAGCACTATTCCTCTGATATTCACTCCTATGATAAAAGAGTTTAGTGATATCCTAAAGGAGTGCTAAGACAAACCATCACCTATATGTGACAACCAACCTGAGATTGAATCTAATTTCAAAGAGTTTACATATCACCCAGGCATAGATTCTGATGAAGATATAGATGATGGCTTCGCCGATGACCAACTCCATGAAGAACTAGAAGATGACATCGTAGAGTCTAGTTCCCGAAGTCACCCAAGTGATTACGGAACTTGTTGATGTCTTCCCTAAAGATGTTACGCATAATGACGTTAGTCAAACACCTCTGAGTCACTTGTCTATTATTAGCACTACTTTGTCAGAAAAAGGATATAAGAACTGTAGAGTCATTATGGACAATGGAAGCTGCACAAATGTAGTATTCTTTGAGGTATTTGATAATGATAAATTAAAGTTGCTATCCCACCCTCACCCAGTTAAGGTACCACGGTTCAAGTCTACAATCATAGAAATTCCATAACCGTATTTAGTCCTAGTCGATTTTCATCTCTACTTTTGGAGAACTATGTGACATATGTTAAGAATCAAGTCTATGTTCTCCACTGCTTTTCAACTCCTAATGTCAAACTGAAGGCGTTCATGAGTTTGCATTATCATCTTTTTCTTCACATGTGCACATGAAATTATATCACAATTTACATAAGAAAGTCATGGATAAGATTGCTAAAAATAACACAAACTACGAGATTCGAATTGACATTAGAGAATTGTTTAAAACTTTTAATGTTGGTATTATTATTTTACTTGCTTGTAGTGCTAATCTGTTTCAAATCTTAAAGAATTTAAATTGTCATGTTTCTTGTTATAAATTTTGGTATCAGCTCTATTTTCAATAAAGATCTAGTGGATTACAAAGGTTTTAATTTTAACCCTTGCAACTTCTTTATTGATGAGCCATCCCCTGAGCCTATTTTTGAGAGACCCTCCATTTTACGAATTCCAAATATTTTACCTAATACAGTGGATCAGATAGATAAAATTTTGTATAAAAAAATTATCATAATTTGTAAGTATTTATTTTGAATGAAAGGAAGAGCACCAACTAATTCCAATAGGTTGAAGCAAGATGAGATCACTTCAATTACTGGCTCGATGGAGTTGAGCTCTCTCCAACACGGAGAGAATAATGCAGACAATGGAACGAATATATGGCAAATATTTCATCATTGAAGAAGACGTGCTAACTCAATATAAATCTTGTAGTTCTACTAGCATTAGGATCTCTAATTTATATTTCTTGTATTTTTGATTTTTAGTAACTGAAGTTGTAATAGGACTCTATTTTTTTTATGTATTTTTTCTTTCTTTTAGACTTTTGATTTCTTTTAGGATTAGGATTATGTAATCCCAAGTAGGAGATGAAATTTTATAGCCTACACAAAGGCCCCATGTATTCACTTTTTTCAATGAAGATGAATAATGAAAATTTGCTATTCTTTTTGTGAGTTGGCTATAGATCTTAAATTCTCTTACTAATAGTGGTGGGATACCCTATTAAACCCCAATTAGTGGTGGGATGTCCTAATTGGTTTATTATAACTATTTTTTTCTTCTCTCAATCTCCCACAAATAAATTTGTTTCACTCAAAAAAATAGATTCGCACGAGAAAAAAATCAGCCACCAGCAAGTTACTTTGTTTAGACCATATCTTACTCATCCGGAGTTCAAATCATGCAACGTTTGAGTAGGCTATAAAATTGTGAGTTGAGTGCTTCTACTTGTCTAATAATCTTTAACTTCTTTATTAATCATTGAACTGCCCTTGCATAACATTAACATTGAGTTTGTACTTAATATTTGAAATAGATCAAATAAATGCATGTTAAAAAAATATAGCTAATATTAACTGGTTTAAGCTTTCCTACCAATGATCGTTCTTGTTGGTGAAATATTTAATTGAGTTATTTTATCTATCGCTTCTACACACGTACACGTTTCACATCAGAAGCCATATATATAGGATGGGATGAGTCAAAACCTATATGGCAACATGGACAATGATGATGAATTTGCGCAACTCATTCATCAGAACCACAATATGTGCTTTATGGCTAATGAAAGCTAGACACACTCCCAAGCAAGGCGTAAGACGTAGGGAGATGTAGTAACTTGATATTGGTTGCTCACACCATATGGCTGGTAATGAAGATCTCTTCGCAACCCTATCAAGATTTGAAAGAGGCAATGTCTCCTTTGTTGGCAGTGAAATAAGGTAAAATCATTGGATGTTGAAGTGTTGGTAAGAAATCTTCAATCATCATAGAAGATGTGTGTTTGGTCAGAGGTTTGAATCACAATCTTATCAGCAACAGTCAATTAAGTGATACAGGATATAATATTATTTTTAAACCAAATAGATGTATTGTAACTTTTGATGAATTTTTTTTGTCTACTGCTCTAAGAAGATCTAATGTGTACATATTTGAGATGAATGAGCTTGCAGATCAAAAGGTTACGTGTCTTGCAACCATGGACAATGATCTTTGTTTTCACATTGTAACACCCCGTTCCCGGAATATGTACTTAGCTACGTATTTGGAATTTCTAATTGTAATTTTTTTATTTACTTCCTGCATTTATTTTTGTTTTATGATTTTTATGTGATCGTTTTGCATTGGATCTGGATTCGTGGACTCGGAGTCAACCCTAGTCTGAACCGGGGGCCCGATCCTAGAGTATTACTCGGTTTCGTCTTTCTGGTCCTCAGATTTGACCAATTTTAGTTCCAAATATCGTTTTCGAAGATTCTAGATTTTCTATGATATTCTAAAATTTTTATGAATTAAATTGAAAAATCTTCAAAACCGGTGTCGACCAGTGCCGCTGACCGATTCTCAGATTTTTAATTTACAAATGGAGTTGAAATTTTTGAAATGGCTTTCACATTATTTTTTAAAATCATATTTTCTATCTAAAAGAATTTTCTAAGATTTTTTAAAATTTATCAAAATTCGGCCGACTCGGTGTAGACCGATATCGATTGTAGATTTCAGGATTTTTTTTTGAAAATGGGATTGAATCTTTAAAATTTGATTTCATCAAACATCTTAAAATAATATTTATTATTTTTGAAAATTTTTGAAAACCTTTCGGAGTTACTTCTTTTTTCAAGCTTTTTGAAGTTTTCGGTGTTTTCCTAGATACCGAGACTTTATCCTGATATTTTACTTTCTCTTTTTCTTATTCTCTCTCTCTCCTTTCTCAGATGCGACGATCAACAATCTCGGATCTGATCTTAAATGCAGAAGATTCCCTTTCTTTCTGCATTTAATGCTCCTCAGATCAACTTTAATCAAGTCATCATGACTTTCTCTCTCCTCTGTCAAACGCGACTCTCGCGCTTTCATAAGGACACGGACTTCATCTCCACGTCTGGCTCAAATTGGCCAGACGCGGGTGTGAAAAACACCTAAAGGGGGGGTGAATAGGTGTTAATGCTAAACTAATGATCTTTTTAAACAAGAATGAAAGTATGATGCAAACGGTCACTCAAAAAAAGAAATTGAAGCTGAATTCCCCGTGAAGGGCTCTAGAACTTCTCCTCTTTGATTCCTCTAGATTATGGGTTGAGGCGCTTATTTGCTTTCTTATGGAGATGAGTAGAGACCAAAAAATGCAAGTAATGAAATGGATGCAAATAATGAAGTGCAAGCAAGAGGTATCACAAGATAAAAGTAAAGCAATGAAAAATAATAAGGAAACCAATCGCAAACACAAGAAATTTGTTTCGAGGCTCGAGCCACCGCTCTACGTCCCCGCCTTCACCACCGTGAAGGATTTCCACTATATCCACTAAGAAAATTACAAGAAGTCTACACAAGACCGGAGTACCGAACTCCCACAATCCAACCTCTACACAAGAGGGATTTCAACACAAAGAACTACAAGTAACAAAGTGATCAACAAGGACCACACACTTCTCTCTTACAACTCCTTATATGATTTTTGGCTCAAGAAGTGTAGTGAGAAAAATTCAGTTGAAAAAGGTAAGAAAAATCTTTAAAACAACTGAAAAACTTGACCAAGAATGCACTTTAGAATTGAGAGCTTTGAAAAAACTTTTCTTCTCTTTTTGAAACACAAACAATAGGTATTTTTCTTGATTTTCACAAGTGACCAATGCCATCTATTTATAGGGATTAGAAGAGATCTAATCATCATTATAACTAGTTTAATAGGTCAGGAAATAGCCCCCAAAAATTCAGAGATAGCTGTCTAAAACATCACAATCAAATCCAAGAAAAAAACTCAGAAAACTAGTCGTTGGGGCAGCTGGCGGCTGTCGGTCGACCGGCCCGGTCGACCGGCAGTTAAACTTGGCAACTAGCCATTGGACTCGGTCGACCTGTCGGTCGACTGGAGGCTAAACAAAAACAACACTTTGTTCTGTCGGTCGACTGGCCCGGTCGACTGACAAAACCCGAGAGTAAGGGTCTATCAGTCAGTCGACCGGTCCGGTCAACCGGCAGACGTGCACAAAACGTGCATGCCAAAAACACAAGGCACGGTTGACCGGTGCGGTGGACCGATCAGGCCTGAACTGGAGCCGGTCGACCGTTGGGCCTGAAACAGGATTTTTATAGGAAAAATTATGAACTTTGAAAAAATTTTAAAATAATTTTGTAAGGCTATATGATTAACTAGCATGCTATAAAGGTTGGTATACATGATATAAACATGATATAAAAATATAAAATAATTTGAGTCATGTATAACAATCAAGACATGCACCTAAATCAATTAACAAAAACAAAAAAACCGTATTTTGAAAAATGAAAGTGTGTGTGTGTGTTTTCTTGAGCCAACTTATCATAACCTCATTCTTTAACAAACTAATTCTTACAAAGATTCTAGGTGACTACAAGGTCTTCAAATGGGCTTCTCCATATGCGATGTTGAAAAGCTTGAATCCTTGAACCCGAAATGAATCAATCTTGAGTCAAAAATACCTTCCTTTAGGGAAGAAGAAATCTTGAATCTTTAGATCCCTGAAACACACTTAAATACTAAAATATGATTAGTACAAATAACTATATATGTTTTGTAATCATCGAAACTCAAAAATCGGGTGATTGTAACCTTGGGCCAACAATCTCCCCCTTTTTGATGATGACAAAACATATGAGTTATTTAACAAAAACTTGGGAAAGGAGCTTAGAAGCTCCCCCTCAAATCATGCTATATATATGAATGGCTATATATATGAAAAGTAGAAACTAAGAACTTTGGCATAAGAGAGACATAGGAATTCAAAACATATTGCTCAAAACTCATAACTCTAAAACTAATCTTTTATAACTTAAAATCCAAAACTCAAATTCAAAACTAACTTGTTATAACTTAAAACTCAGAATTCAAAACTTAAAACTCAACACTCAAAATAACTCTTCAAAACTCAAAATGCATAATTCAAAACTCAAAATAATAATTCAAAATGCATAATTCAAAACTAAAATAATAATAGGCTAACTTTTTCTCTCCCTTTTTGTCATACATCAAAAAGGGTAAACATTGTTAAAAATATTTTTCATGATTCCATAACACAAACATTCAATTCACCACAGATAAAGAAAAATCTAGCATAGTCTAGTGGTTTTGTAAAAATATCGGCAAGTTGAAAATCGGTAGAAACATATTCGATTTCAATATCACCTTTCTCATAATGATCTCGAAGAAAATGATACTGAATGTCAATGTGCTTAGTCTTACTATGTTGATTTGCATTTTTAGTCATATGAATAGTACTAGTATTATCACAAAATATTTTAATATGGTCAAAATGCAAATCATAGTCAAGGAGAGTATGTTTCATCCAAAGGACTTGTGCACAACAAGCCCCTGCCGCAACATACTCCGCCTCGACGGTTGAGAGGGCTACCGAATTTTGCTTCTTAGAAGACCTGAAACAAGACAATTACCGAGAAATTGACATGTTCCACTTGTACTCTTCCTATCCACTCTACAACCCGCATAGTCGGCATCCAAAAAACTCGTCACGAAAAATTGTCCGGTCTTCGGATACCACAAACCCATTTCAATTGTGCCCTTAAGGTATCTAATAATGCGTTTTACCGCAATCAAATAGGATTCTTTAGGACACGATTGAAATCAAGCACAAAGACATATACAAAACATAATGTCCGGCCTACTAGCCGTTAAATACAATAAGCTACCAATCATGCTACGATAAAGCTTAATGTCTACACTTGTACCATCCTTGTCAAGCTTTGTGGTGGTAGCCATGAGAGTTTTGCTTGTCTTAGCCCCTTCAAGCCCAAATCTCTTGATAAGTTCCTTCGTATACTTGGCTTGATTGATGAAGATTCCATCCTTCCTTTGCTTGATTTGGAGACCAAGGAAATAGTTAAGCTCGCCCATCATAGACATCTCAAATTCCTCCTTCATGCATGATTCAAAAACTTTGCAAAGATTTTCATTAGTAGAACCAAATATGATATCATCAACATATATTTGAACTATAAGTATATCATTTTCACCATGTTTTGTAAATAATGTAGTATCTATTTTTCTTTTATTAAAACCATTAGAAATTAGAAATGAAGAAAGTCTTTCATACCAAGCCCTAGAGGCTTGTTTTAAACCATAAAGAGCTTCGTCAAGTTTGAAAACAAAATCCGGATGTGTAGGATCAACAAACCCGGGGAGTTGTTCAATATACATCTCCTCTTCAATAAATCTATTTAAGAAAGCACTTTTTACATCCATTTGAAAAAGTTTAAAATCTTTATAAGAAGCAAATGCAAGTGTCATCTATATGGCTTCAAGCCGTGCTACGGGTGCAAAGGTTTCCTCAAAATCGATACCTTTGACTTGAGTGTAACTTTGGGCCACTAACCTAGCTTTATTCCTAACAACATTTCTCGACTCATCCAACTTGTTCTTAAAGATCCACTTAGTACCAATTGTTGGTCTATCGTGGGTCCTAAGAACAAGATGCCAAACTTGATTGCGCTCGAATTGATTGAGCTCCTCTTGCATGGCTAGCAACCAATATGAGTCGCCCTCGGCTTCGAGGATGTTCTTTGGTTCAAAGTGAGAAATAAATGTATAGTGCCCACAAAGATCATGAAATTTAGAACGAGTAGTTACCCCTTTTGATACTTCACCTATAATAAGGTCCTTGGGATGATGTGGATTGTATCTCCAATCTTTTGAAAGTGGTTGAGTAGTCTCCAGTTCAACTTCTTGAATTTCATTTCCTTGAACCTCATTTTCTTGAACTTCATTTCCTTCATCATCCTTTGGCATGTCTTCAAGAGTAGGTGAGTCCTTCAAAGTAGTTCTCTCCATGTCTTCATTTAGGGAATCTATTTCTACAATATTCTTAACAAACATATTAGATTCCTCAAACTTTACATGTATAGATTCTTCAATAGTCAAGGATGACTTATTGAAAACTCTATAAGCTTTACTAGTATTAGAGTAGCCAACAAAAATTGCTTCATAAGACTTTGCATCAAATTTACCTAAATTATCTTTAGTATTCAAAACAAAACATTTACAACCAAAAACTTTAAAGTATGAAACATTTGGCTTTCTAAAAAAATAGATCTCAAAAGATGTTTTTGAAGTGTTTTTGCATAAGAAAACCCTATTTGATATGTAGCAAGATGTGTTGACGGCCTCGGCCCATAGATAATGAGGGAGATCATATTCATTTATCATTGTCCTAGCAATCTCTTGTAATGTACGATTTTTCCTCTCAACAACTCCATTTTGTTGTGGAGTTCTAGGACAAGATAGTTCATGCTTAATTCCATGTTCTTCACAAAAAGTGGTAAAGGGTTGGTTATTGAATTCACCACCTCTATCACTTCTTATTCTTAAAATAGAAGAATCTTTTTCCTTTTCAACTCTTTTCTTAAAGGCTTGAAAATATGAAAAGGCTCGATTTTTGTGTTCTAAAAAGAAAACCCAAGTAAATCGAGAGAAATCATCAACTAAAGCGAAAGCAAAACGATTCCCACTTAGACTTTTGGTTTGAGTAGGACCAAACAAATCCATATGGATCAACTCCAAGGGTCGTGATGTCATGATATCCTTGATTGACTTGAAAGAGGACTTGGTTTGTTTCCCAAGTTGGCACGCATCGCAAATGCGGTCCTTTTCAAAGTTCAAGCAAGGAATACCTTTTACCATTTCCTTGTTATTTAATCTAGATAGATGGTCAAAAGAAATGTGGCCTAATCTCCTATGCCACAACCAAGAGTCATCATCAAGGGCTTTCAAACAAGTAGCATTGCATAGTATATTAGACATGTCAATCATGTATACATTGTTTTCACGAAATCCGAAAAATATACATGTATTGGATTGTCTATCAATAACTCTACATGCTAGGTTATCAAAAACAACATCAAAACCTTTATCACAAAGTTGACTAACACTCAAGAGATTATGCTTGAGGTCATCAACTAAAACAATATTTTCTATTAAAGGAGATGTACCAAGTTTAACATTACCAATACCAATGATCTTTCCTTTGGCGTCATCTCCGAAGGTGACGTTGTCACCTTCATGGTATCTTGATAGGGTTGCAAAGTTGTTGATATCCCAAGTCATGTGCCTTGAGCAACCACTATCAAGATACCACAATCGTTTACGTCGTTGGGCCTTGGAATGTGCCTATATCATTTAACAAATTTGTTGACTTTGGTACCCAAACTTTCTTGGGTCCTTGAAAGTTAGTATTCCGAACCCAAACATGATTATGCGATGCATTAATCCTATCATAACAAAATTTAACCAAATGACCTTTACGGCCATAATATGTGCATGAAAAGACTTTACCATACATGAATGCATGATGAGTGTGTGAAGTGTGGGCATGTTTAAGGTGCTTGGCATGATGTAAAGGTTGTGATTTATGAATATGATCATGAATAGCATGTGAATGTTTCTTTGGGACATGTTTCTTAGGAAACATAGCCTCTAGTCTATTTTTATCAAATTCACATTTCTTCAAAACTACTCCTAATGAATCAATTTTCTCTTTTAGCATGAAGATTTCATTCTCATCAATTTGTGAAAGTTTACCTTTGCAAGAAATTTTATAGTTATCAAAATCCTTTTGAGTAGAAACAAGAGGAGAAAACAATTCATCTTTTTCTTTTGTAAGAGTGAAAACTTTGTGATTGAGAGATTCATTTTCCTTTTTCATTTTCAAATATTTCTTTTTAAGAAAATCATAGTTATGAGATAGTTCTTCAAAAGCTTCTCTTACTTCATCTATAGAAAGCTCACAATCAATAGATATATCGGGAGTTACCTTGCTTGTGCTTTCATTTACCATGAAGCACATGTTGGCAGTGTCGACTTCCTCATCAGATTCACTCTCCGAATCCCAAGTAGCCTTTAAAGCTTTCTTTTTGTATGGCTTCTTGGAATTGGAGGGTTTGCTTTTGTTTTCCGGGCATTCCGCAACAATATGACCCGGTTTCCGGCAATTAATGCAAATGATTTTCTTCTCTTCTTTACCTTGCCATCTCCTTTTATTTTGGAACTTTGCCTTGTTGTACATTCTCCGAACGTTCTTTACAAGAAGAGAAAGATCCTCATCTTCTTCTTCATCATCATCGTCATCGGAGTAGGTGGAAGAACTCCTGAAGGCAATAGCTTTCTTCTTGGGAGGAGCCATCTCTTCTCTTGCTTTTCTTTCCATCTCATGGGTCTTGAGAGCCCAATGAGACCTATAAGCTCCATTTCTTCCTTGTCATTTAGCTCCTTCAAAGTAGTGGCTTTGACTTCCCAAGATGGAGGGAGTGCACGAATGATCTTCCTCACTTTTTGGTCGTTGTTAATGTCGTCACCTAAAGAAGAAAGTCCATTAGTAATCTTTGTAAACTTAGTAACCATATCATCTATGGTTTCATTCTCTTGCATAGAAAAATTTTCATATTGGGAACAAAGAAGGTCGATTTTTGCCCTCTTTACTTGTGAAGTTCCCTCATGAGTGACAAGTAAGTGAGTCCAAATCTCATGTGCGAATTTGCAATGAATGACTCTTGAAATATCATCGTCATTAAGAGCTTGAAGCAAGGCATAGTGTGCCCTAGCATTAGCATCAAACCCCTTCGTGGCAATATCGGACCAAGTGTCCTCATCACCAAGGGGTGCACTAAATGATTTCGTCACCGCCTTTGCAACCCGGCTTCCTAAGGATTGCAAAAACACGGTCATCTTAACCTTCCATATGAAAAAGTTAAGGCCATCAAACTTGGGTGGGGTCTTGATTCCTTCGGCCATTTTTACTAAGTGTATGAGGATGAAAAATGAATAAAGTGATTAGCAATATAGGATCTCTCTAAGGTTGTTAAGCCAAGAGCCTAGAGACCAAAACTCTGATACCAATTGAAAAACACCTAGAGGGGGTGAATAGGTGTTAATGCTAATCTAATGATCTTTTTAAACAAGAATAAAAGTATGATGCAAACGGTCACTCAAAATAAGAAATTAAAGCCGAATTTCCCGTGAAGGGCTCTAGAACTTCTCCTCTTTGATTCCTCTAGATTATGAGTTGAGGCGCGTATTTGCTTTCTTATGGAGATGAGTAGAGACCAAAAAATGCAAGTAATGAAATGGATGCAAATAATGAAGTGCAAGCAAGAAGTATCACAAGATAAAAGTAAAGCAATGAAAAACAATAAGGAAACCAATCGCAAACAAAAGGAATTTGTTTCGAGATTCGAGCCACCGCTCTACGTCCCCGCCATCACCACCGTGAAGGATTTCCACTTTATCCACTGAGGAAATTACAAGAGGTCTACACAAGACCGGAGTACCGAACTCCCACCAATCCAACCTCTACATAAGAGGGACTTCAACACAAAGAACTACAAGTAACAAAGTGATCAACAAGGACCACACACTTCTCTCTTACAACTCCTTATAGAATGGGAATGATTTTTGGCTCAAGAAGTGTAGTGAGAAAAATTCAGTTGAAAAAGGTAAGAAAAATCTTTAAAACAACTGAAAAACTTGACCAACAATGCACTTTAGAATTGAGAGCTTTAAAAAAACTTTTCTTCTCTTTTGAAACACAAACAATAGGTATTTTTCATGATTTTCACAAGTGACCAATGCCATCTATTTATAAGGATTAGAAGAGATCTAATCATCATTATAACTAGTTTAATAGGTCAGGAAATAGCCCCCAAAAATTCAGAGATAGCTGTCTAAAACATCACAATCAAATCCAAGAAACAAAACACAGAAAACTAGCCATTGGGGCAGCTGGCGGCTGTCGGTCGACCGGCAGTCAAACTTGAAAACTAGCCGTTGGACTCGGTCGACCGGTCGGTCGACCGAAGGCTAAACAAAAACAACACTTTGTTCTGTCGGTCGACTGGCCCGGTCGACCGACAAAACCCGAGAGTAAGGGTCTATCAGTCGGTCGACCGGTCCGGTCGACCGGCAGACGTGCACAAAACGTGCACGCCAAAAACACAAGGCACGGTCGACCGGTGCGGTCGACCGATCAGGCCTGAACTGGAGCCGGTCGACCGCCCGGTCGACCGTTGGACCTGAAACAGGATTTTTATAGGAAAAATTATGAACTTTGAAAAAATTTTAAAATAATTTTGTAAGGCTATATGATTAAGTAGCATGCTATAAAGGTTGGTATACATGATATAAACATGATGTAAAAATATAAAATAATTTGAGTCATGTATAACAATCAAGACATGCACCTAAATCAATTAACCAAAACAAAAAACCGTATTTTAAAAAATGAAAGTGTGTGTGTGTTTTCTTGAGCCAACTTATCATAACCTCATTCTTTAACAAACTAATTCTTATAAAGGTTCTAGGTGACTACAAGGTCTTCAAATGGGCTTCTCCATATGCGATGTTGAAAAGCTTGAATCCTTGAACCCGAAATGAATCTTGAGTCAAAAATACCTTCCTTTAGGGAAGAAGAAATCTTGAATCCTTAGAACGCTGAAACACACTTAAACACTAAAATATGATTAGTATAAATAACTATATATGTTTTGTAATCATCGAAACTCAAAAACTGGGTGATTGTAATCTTGGGCCAACAGGGTCTGTTTTTGACGCGGACTTGGCTGTTTTGGTGGAGAGTGGCAAACTTGTAATAATTATTTCTTCCCTTATATATAAACACCCCCCTTTTTCTTCTCTCCTTCATTTTCTTTCTTCTTGTTCTAGCCAACAAAGGCCAACGGTAGAGGCAGCAAACCAGCCCCCTTGGCTGTGTTTTTTGGCCATCACCACCACCAAACCCTCCTTCCTTTACTCTCCATCATTTCCCTCCATCTCTTTCTCCATTCCAATAACCATAACACCAACGTCACCACCATTTTGTCCTTCCTTTTCTACCAAAATAACCCATTCCACCATTTTCTTCTCCACCATCTCCACCACCTCGGCCACCAACAACCACGCTATCTTTCTCTCCTCGGAGTGCTCTTTCCAACGAGCTATAGCTATATTCTCTGAAGTCTCATTTCCATAACTCCAAATTTTCCTTTTAAATTAGACTTGCACCATCACCCAGTCCTTCTTTGGGGCTTCAACCGCCCGCGTCCGACCACCTCCGGCTGCCTCCGGCCACCTTCGACAGCTGGCGCCACAGGCCAGGCCCATCCGGCCATCCCATCCCTCCATTTTCCCTCCTTTATTTCTTTCTTTCCTTCTTTCTTTCTTTCCTTTATTTTCTTTACTATTCTCAGCACTCCTTCCTCCCCTGCGTCTCTCTCTCCTTCCTTCGCTGCGTCTCTCACTCCCTCAATCTCCTGCCTCTCTCTTTCTTTTATGATTAAATTGCCAGAGGCGCAGAGCTAACCCCCCGCGTCCAAGAATTTCTTAACACGATCTTCACATTTTTGACACCTAACGCGACCCTCGCGTTCCCGTATTAATGCGATTCAGAGCTCACGTCGTGTCCGCCTTCTTTCTTGTGTTATGGCCTAAACGCGAGTCTCAAAAATCGCATCTGTGGCATCTACACAACGTGACTCTCGCGTCTGCGACCTCGTGTCTCGCTCTCAATCCCACGCCTCCCTGTACACACACTCTCTCTCTCCCTGTGCACCCTCTCCCTCTGTGGACTTCTCACTCTAGCTCTCTTTCTCTCTCCCCTCTCTCTCTTTCTCTCTCTTGATTCTTTCTCTCTCCATCACTTTCTCTTTAACGCATTTATGCGTTGGTTACTTAGAATTTCGGAGCTCGAGATTTCTCAGTGTTTTCCAAAGATTTAGGCGAGTGTTCTCATTTTCCTTTTGGATTTCCCCACTTCATCAGGTTGACTTGTATTGTATTATTTTCCTGACATGCTTACGTATATCATGCTATCACTTGTCACCTGTCTAATATCACCCCCATGTCATGATATCACCTGACACCCGGCATGCGACTACTTGACACTTGCTCCTTGTCTTGACATGACTTATCACCTGCCTCCTGTCATATTAATATTTGATCTGTGATTATCAAATTTACGAAAATCCTGTACTTGTTATCCTGTATCATATATAGTGACCTGTTATCCTATATTATACATATACAGTGACCTGAATCTATAGTGCTCATGTACTCCTGAACTCCTGAATTCTTGATCATGTCCTGCTCCTGCTATTCCCGTAAATTGATAATTATATAATGAATTATAATGAGATAACTTGCACCCGGTTTGGGGGAAACTGATGGGTCCTGAATAGTCATGTTTATGGTGGTCTTATCGAGTCACGCGTGCCACATACTTGAGGGATCACCTGGCGGCCACCAGGAATTCTGTGGGGTATGCTGGCACCCCTACTCTTGTTTATTCCTTCCGAGTATGCACACGCCCTAGGCCTATTTCTATGAGATCTGCGATACCCTATTCCTGTTCGAGCGTACAATAAGTCCCGATACCTAGCGGTACGTTCCAGCTCAGCACCGAATATTCCTAGACCGTTGTCCGGGGCATGTACGGGGCCCATCCTAAACATTGTTCATTGAACTTCATCAGTTTTCAAATAACTTGCTTTATAAGTTGTAAGTGAAAGTATGTGAAATGGGACGCATACTGAAGCCTAAAACTCAGACGGCCCCAATTATAATAAGATGCTAATTTACAATTTGTTCTGTTGTTTTGTAATTCGGGTTGTATGCGCTCGAATTACGGTGACATGGGATAAGGGTATATAGATGAGGGTTTTCTTATTTGGATTATTCCTTCGATGTACTTGCTCATGGAGCCGTGACCTAAGTCTGTACGATCAGTTTTGCTCATAATTAGTTTTATTCAGTTTTATTGGTTTTATGTTAGTTTAAGAGATATCTGGTGTTGCCTTGTCTACTTTATTTATCGTCTCGTTACCTGCTCTCATCATTTTATGTCATGCATGTTCCCTGCTTGATAACAGTTAATGTCTCTCTATTTGCTCCTGTATGTTTGTGCCTACGACACAAATTTTAATGCATATTTATGATTCAAATTTATCGATATACGTGTGTTATCCATGCACGCCATTTGGCATTGCATCACTACTCACCGGGTAGTTCTGACTTCCCTGGATCCTCATGTCCAGGTCTTCGAGTTTGAAACCTATGGATTCTCCTAATTGCTGATCAGAGTGGCACAGCAGTAGCGTGGTTCATTGGCTAACCGTTTGAAGCCCTATCCTTCTAGGCCCTTGCTCGGCTCTAGAATTTTTCTGTTATGACTCTGAGCCTCCTTTTGTACTGTTCATGCTTGTATATCCTTTGTATTCTCGCATTTGCGTCATATTGGTGATGTAATATTATTATAATATTGTGTCACTTCTTATGATAACTTTGTAATTGTACTCATATGTTGGAATGTATGAAGCACCACGTACTTCCGTACTCTGATTCTTGCCTGTACTGATGCTTAGCGTATATACGTGAGGGTATTTCTGACCTATGTATATACATCGCAGTAACGTCTCTGTACCCGCAAGAATAGGCGATACAAGATGGTATTAGAGCCTAGGCTCTCACATCCTCAAGTACGTCCAGACGGCAAATTAATGGTACAGAAACTTGCAAATGGAATACAAGAGTCCTGGTCATACAATCCAACTACACGTGCAGAGTTATTTATCTCTTCCTTCTGATCCATTTCTTGAATCCTGAGATTTAATCTTTTCCCTTCCAGCTCCTTCTTGTTACCCCCTTCAACCAACTCAGATATGAAAAGACAGGGAACACGTAATGGTGCTGGTACTTCTCAAGATGGATCCAGCAGAGACGATGATAGCCTGATGAGGGTATTTCAAGGGATGATACAGAGTCAACAGTAGTAGACAAAGCTTCTACATTAAGGACTGTTGGTTGACCCCTAGAGCAGAGGCTAGGCAACATGTCAGACTTTAGGAGATTACAGTCGACGATCTTTTCAGGCACAAAAAAGCCCCTAGATGCAGAATGGTGGCTGGTAGACACGACAGATATTTTGAAGGCCGCCCGGTCCCTGACGAGGACCAGGTGAAAGTGGCCAAGATATAATTAATGGTGTGGCCAAACATGGTGGTTGGCGGAAGAAGCGACATTGGAGAAACCCATCACCTGGGAACAGTTCTCAAAAGGTTTCTATGAAAGATTCTCTCCTATAACAGCTCAAAAGGAAATGGAAGAATAATTTATTCGGCTGCAACAGCGAAACCGGTCTGTAGATGAATATGCCACCGAATTCTTGAGGCTCAGCAGGTTTGCCCCCTATATGGCGACAGACGAAGAAAAACGAGCTAGCCGATTTCAGCAAGGACTGAAGATGGACATCTAGATGTTTCTTATTCCTCAACAGCTGAAGACATACTCCCAAGTTCTTTCCATTTTCTCTGAAATAGAACGAGGATTGGAGAAGAAGAGCGAGAACTAGGTGCATAACAAGCCAGTAAAAATGCCCTTTTGGTTGATGAATGAAGAAGACACAGCCAAGACCACCAACGGTCCGATAGTCAAGCGACCATTCTGACCTCCCCTTCAGCAGATGATATGCGGATACTGCCAAAAACACGGACACATCCAACGCAATTGCCAAAAGGCTAATGGGCTATGTTTGGTATGTGGATCTGACAATCACTCAGTGGGTGATTGTCCATTCAAGAGGACCTATCCAACACCACTAACATTTCTAGCACGAGCGGTACCCCAGCACTTTCAGCCCACCACTAAGAAGGAACCCAGAACCCATTGGCCGAAGGGCTCCATTCCCACCCCAGCAGTATGATCAACCACAGAGAGGATCAAGAACTAGAGCAGATCATGGCAGAGGCCAAGTCTACAACATGACAGCGGAGAAATCAGGCGAGGTAGCAATAGAATATGAAGCCTGGTATCCAAAACAGGAAACTTGAGGATGTCACTGTAACCGCTACCCCTGATCTTTTGTATTTTGAGTTGGTAATCTTTCATAAATATTTCACTTTATCATTCTCTCTTTGTCGACCCTAGCCTCTCCTGTGTTCACCTTCCCCTTATCAAAATTTTGAGGACGAAATTTTGTAAGATGGGTAGGATGTAACACCCCGTTCCCGGAATACGTACTCAGCTACGTATTCAAAATTTTTGATCATAATTTTTTATTTACTTCTTGTATTTATTTTTGTTTTATGATTTTTATGTGTTCGTTTTGCATTGGATCCGGATTCGTGGACTCAGAGTCAGCCCTAGTTTGAAACAGGGGCCCAATCCTAGAGTATTACTTGGTTTCATCTTTCTGGTCTTCAGATTTGACCAATTTTAGTTTCAAACATCATTTTACAAGATTCTAGATTTTTTATGATTTTTTGAAATTTTTCTGAATTAAATTGAAAAAACTTCAAAACCGGTGTCGACTGGTGCCACTGACCGATTCTCGAATTTTTAATTTACAAATGGAGTTAAAATTTTAGAAACGGCTTTCACATTATTTCTTAAAATCATATTTTCTATCTAAATATATTTTTTGAGATTTTTTAAAATTTATCAAAATCTGGCCGACCCGGTGTGGATCAATATCGATTGTGGATTTCAGGATTTTTATTTGAAAAAAGGATTGAACCTCTAAAATATGATTTCACCAAACATCTTAAAATAATATTTATTATTTTTGAGAATTTTTAGAAACTTTTTCGAGTTACTTCATTTTTCAGGCTTTCTGAAGTTTTCGGTGTTTCCCAGATACCGAGACTTTATCTTGATATTTTTACTTTTCTATTTTTCTCATTCTCTCTCTCCTTTCTCAGATGCGAGGATCATTGGTCTCAGATCTGATCTTAAATGCAGAAGATTCCTTTTCTTTCTGCATTTAATGCTCCTCAGATCAACTCTAATCAAGGCATCATGACTTTCTCTCTCCTCTGTCAAACGCGACTCTCGCATTTTCATTTGGACGCTGACTTTATCTCCGCGTCTGGCTCAAATTGGCCAGACGCGGGTCTGTTTTGGACGCGGACTTGGCTGTTTTGGGGGAGAGTGGCAAACTTGTAATAATTATTTCTTCCCTTATGTATAAACACCCTCCTTTTTCTTCTCTCCTTCATTTTTCTTTCTTCTTGTTCCAGCCAACAAAGGCCAACGGCAGCGGCAGCAAACCAACCCCCTTGGCTGTGTTTTTTTGGCCATCACCACCACAAACTCTCCTTCCTTCGCTCTCCATCATTTCCCTCCATCTCTTTCTCCATCCCAACAACCATAATACCAACTTTGCCACCATTTTTTCTTTCCTTTTCTACCAAAATAACCCATTTTCACAATTTTCTTCTCCACCATCTCCACCACGACCTACACCACATCGACCACCAACTACCATGCCATCTTCCTCTCCTCAGAGTGCTCTTTCCAATGAGCTATAGCTTCATTCTTTGAAGTCTCGTTTCCACAACTCCAAATTTTTCTTTTGAACTAGACTTGCCCCATCACCACTCCTTCTTTGGGGCTTCGACCGCCCGCCTTCGACCACCTCTGGCTGCCTTCGTCCACCTCCGACCGTCGGAGCCACTGGCCAGGCCCATCCGGCCATCCCATCCCCCTTATTTCCCTACTTCCTTCTTTCTTTCTTTCCTTCTTTTTTCATTTCCTTCTTTCTTTCTTTTCTTTATTTTCTTCACTATTCTTAGCACTCCTTCCTCCCCTGCGTCTCTCTCTCTCTCTCTCCCCCTTCCTTCGCTGCGCCTCTCACTCTCTCAATCCCCTATCTCTTTCTTTCTCTTATGATTAAATTGCCAGAGACGCGAAGCTAACTCCCCGCTTCCACGCAATTTTCTAACGCCATTTTTGCGTTTTTGATACCTAACGCGACCCTCACATTCCTGTATTAATGCGACTCAGAGCTGACACCATGTCTGCGTTCTTTCTTGTGTTATGGCCTAAACACGAGTCTCAAAAACCGCGTCTGTGGCATCTACGCAACGCGACTCCCGCGTCTCATTCTCAACCCCACGCCTCCCTATACACACTCTGTCTCCCTGTGCACCCTCTCCCTCTGTGGACTTCTCTCTAGCTCTCTCTCTCTCCTCTCTCTCTTGATTTCCTTCTCTCTCCATCACTTTCTCTTTAACACATTTACGCATCAGTTACTTAGAATTCTGGAGCTCAGAATTTCTCAGTGTTTTCCAAAAATTTAGGTGAGTGTTCTTGTTTCCCTTTTGGACTTTCCCACTTCGTCGAGTTGACTTGTATTGTATTATTTTCCTGACGTGCTTACATATATCATGCTATCACTTGTCACCTGTCAATATCACCCCCATGTCATGATATCACCTGACACCCAGCATGCGACTACTTAACACTTGCTCCTTTTTATGACATGACTTATCACCTGCCTCCTGTCATATTAATACTTGATCTGTGATTATCACATTTACAGGAATCATGTACCTGTTATCCTGTATCATATACAGTGACCTGTTATCCTGTATTATATATATACAGTGACATGAATCTATAGTACTCATGTGCTCCTGAACTCCTAAATTCCTGATCATGTCCTGCTCCTGCTATTCCCGTAAATTGATAATTATATAATAAATTATAATGAGATAACTTGCATCGGTTTAGGGGAAACTGATGGGTCCTGAATAGTCATGTTTATTGTGGTCTTATTGAGTCACGCGTGGCCACATACTTGAAGGATCACATGGCGACCACCAGGAATTATGTGGGGTGTGCTGGCACCCCTACTCCTGTTTATTCCTGCCGAGTATGCACACACCCTAAGCCTATTTCTATGGGATCTGCGATACCCTATTCCTATTCGGGTGTACAATAAGTCCCGGTACCTAGCGATACGTTCTGGCTCAGCACCGGATATTCCTAAACCGTTGTCCCGGGCATGTACGGGGCCCATCCTAAACATGGTTCGTCAAACTTCATCAGTTTCCAAATAATTTGCTTTATAAGTTGTAAGTGAAAGTATGTGGAATGGGACGCATTCTGAAGCCTACAACTTAGACGGCCCCAATTATAATAAGATGCTAATATACAATTCGTTGTGTTATTTTGTAACTCGGGTTGTATGCGCTCGGATTACGGTGACATGGGATAAGGGTATATAGATGAGGGTTTCCTTATTTGGATTATTCCTTCGATGTACTAGTCTCATAGAGCCGTGACTTAAGACTGTATGATCTGTTTTGCTCGTAATCAGTTTTATTAGTTTTATGTTAGTTTAGGAGATATCTAGTGTTGCCTTGTCTACTTTATTTATCGCCTCATTACCTGCTCTCATCATTTTATATCATGCATGTTCCCTGCTTGATAACAATTAATATCTCTCTATTTGCTCCTATATGTTTGTGCCTACGACACAGTTTTCAATGCATATTTATAATTCAGATTTATCGATACACATGTGCTATCCATGCACGCCATTTGGCATTAACATCACTACTCGCCGGGGAGTTCTGACTGCCTTGGATCCTCGTGTTCAGGTCTTGGAGCTTGGAACTTGTGGATTCTCCCAGTTTCTTATCAGAGTGGCGCAGCAGTAGCGTGGTTCATCGGCTCCGTCTGAAGCCCTATCCTTCTAGGCCCCCTGCCGGGCTCTAGAGTTTTTCTGTTATGACTATGAGCCTCCTTTTGTACTGTTCATGCTTGTATATCTCTTGTATTCTCGCATTTGCGCCATATTGGTGACGTAATATTATTGTAATATTGTGTCACTTCTTGTGATAACTTTGTAATTGTACTCACATGTTGGAATGTATAAAGTACCACATACTTTCGTACTCTGATTCTTGCCTGTATTGATGCTTAGTGTATATACGTGAGGGTATTTCTGACCTACGTATATACGTCACAGTAACGTCTCCGTACCCGCAGGAACGTGACGTTACAGGCACTGAAGACTTGGACACGCTAACATGAAGTTGATCTCGAAATTAAAGAAGAAGAGTTTGATAAGGGGCTTGCCAAACTTAACATTTGTTAAAGATACTCCTTGCGCTAAAGGTAAAACAAACGAAAAGTTCTTTCAAATCTAAGAACGAGGAATCAACTTCTAAACTTTTGCAATTACTTCACATTGATTTATCTGGACCTATGAGAGTTGCCTCTCTAGGAGGAAAGCACTATGTTTTCGTCATTATTGATGATTTTTCACAGTTTACATAGGTTTTATGTCTTGCTTTTGTTTTTGTATAAAGGTTGAAAATGAAAAAGATTTTAAAATTATCAAAATTCATAGTGATCATGGTGGTGAATTTGAAAATAAATTTTTTTAATAAGTTTTCTTTAGAAAATGGTATCTCATATACGTTCTCCACACCAAGAACACTACAAAAAATGGCATTGTTGAACTAAAGAATCATACTATTCAAGAAATGGCATGCACTATATCAAATTCTTATACCTTGCCTAAATATTTTTGGTCGAAAGCCATCAACACGGCTTGCCATATTTTAAATTGTATTCTGATTCGACCCTCCCTTAAGAAAACCCCTTATGAGCTTTATTATGGAAAATCTCCCGATACTGGATATTTTAGAATTTTTGGATGTAAATATTTTATTTTAAATACTAAGAATAGCCGTGATAAATTTGATTCTAAAGTTAATGTGGAATATTTTGGGTTACATTCTAAAGAGTAAGGCTTATAGAGTCTTCAACAAGTGAACGCTTGTAGTTGAAGAATCTATAAATGATATTTTTGATGAATCTGCTATTGTTTTGCCCAAGAATGTGACTAATAAGGATGATGAGGAAGAATACGTGGATGAGCCAAATATATTGCATATTAAAGAACTATCTACAATAAAAGCTCTAGAAGAACTAGATGAGAAAGTGGCTGAAACGAACAAGGATCTTCCAACAGTATGAAAGTTTTCAACAAACCATCCAAAGGAACAATTCATTGGAGATATCTCTCAAGGAATATGGACATGTTCTAAGGTTCTAAGCGAATGCAATACCTTGCATTTCTATCTCAATTAGAACCTAAGAGTATTGATATTGCTTTAGTTGATGAATTTTGGCTCTTAGCTATGCATGAAGAATTAAATAATTTTCAAAAAAATAATATTTGGTTTTTGGTCCTTACACCTAATTATCATCTGATTATTGGTACAAAATGGATTTTTCAAAATAAACTTAATGAGTTTGGCATAGTTACTAGAAATAATTCTAGATTAGTTGCCCAAGGATACAATTAAGAGGAGGTCATTGATTATGATGAAGCTTTAGCACCATTGTAAGATTTGAATCTATACGTATGTTTTTGGATTTTGCTAGCTTTAAAAATTTCAAATCTTTTCAAATGAATGTGAAAACTTCTTTTTTGAATGGTTTCATCAACGAAGAGGTTTATGTTGAACAACCATCGGTTTTGAAGATCTAAATTTTCAAATCATGTTTATCATATTCGAAGAGCTTTATATGGTTTGAAATAAGCTCCTAGAGCTTGGTATGCTATACTTTCGAATTTTCTTTTGGAAAATAGTTTTTCTAAAGGTAGGATTGATAAAACTTTATTTGTGAGAAAACAAAATGATGATTTTTTTTATACAGGTATATGTAGATGAATCATTGTTTATTCTACTAATGTCTCTTTTGTGAGGATTTTTCTAAAACAATGCATGAGCAATTTGAGATGAGTATGACGGGTGAACTCACATGAACTCACATTCTTTCTTGACTTGCAAATTTAACAAGGAGATAAAGAAATCTTTGTCTCAAAAAGCAAATATGCTAAAGAACTTGTAAAGAATTGTAGAACTAAAAGTGTGCATCAACCCTGAAGAGCAAATATGCTAAAGAACTTGTAAAGAATTCTAGAACTAAAAGTGCGCATCAACCCCGATGAGTCCTTCAATCAAACTTGACAAAGATGAACTAAGTGATATTGTAGATCAAAAACTATACGGAGGTATGACTGGTAATCTACTTTATTTAACTGTTAGTAAACTAGATATTATGTATAGTATGTGTGCATGTTCTAGATTTCAATCATCCCCTAGAATATCTCATTTAATAGCTGCTAAATGTATCATTCGAAATGTAAATTACACTATTGAACTTAGATTATTTTACCCCAAATACACTTCATTTGACTTAGTAGGATATTGTGAAGCCGATTTTGCCTGAAGCAAAGTGGATCATAGAGCACTAGTGACACTTATCATTTTCTTGGTAACTCTTTAGTTTCGTGATCATCCAAGAAATAAAAATGTGTTGCTTTATCTACAACCAAAGCAAGTATATTGTCACGAGTCTTTGTTTTGCTCAAATCCTATGGATGAAAAAAAATCTTATAGATATTTGGTTGTATTTTCATAATACTAGAATTCTTTGTGATAATACAAGTGCTATTAACATTTCAAAGAATTCAGTGCTACACTCACGAACTAAGCATATTGATGTTAGATATCATTTTTGAGAGATCATTTAAAAAATAAGATTTCTCATTAATCTATGTTGACACTAGATATCAATTAGCTGACATCTTTACTAAACCTCTATGCGAGATGACTTCTATCGCAGTAAAGAAGACTTGGGAATGTGTATTTCTTGTTGAGATTCATTTTTCATTTTCATTTGGTATTATGTTAGCTTTTCTTTGTGTATTTTGATATCAAAATAATCTTTATTTCTCTACAAGTCATTGGTTAAGTGTGTTGGTAGTAAAGGTCCGAAGTTAATCTAATAAGAGTGTATTGGTTGTAAATCCAACAAGAGGTCGGTGAAATCCAGCATTTGAGGAATTAACACTGTAGTAATTCCAACAACTAATTAATGAATTATAGGAGTAGTTTTTTGTGCTCTTTGATAGGGAGAGTTTGTCCTCTTATCCTTTTTATTTGGATCATGATTCTTCTTGTGCCATATTGATCTATGTGCTATTTTGATTTATTCGATTATTGTCCCCATTTTGATGATTGCTAAGGGGGGAGAAATTTATGGTAAGGAGATTTATATAAATAGGGCGAGCATTTATTTTTTCTTTTATTTGATATTTTATGTTCAATTTTATATATTAGAAGGATGTTTGTCATCATCAAAAGGTAGAGATTTTTGACCCTATATTTTGATGATGATTAATTGACCATCTAAATGATACTAATGTTGTTTGTTGAGTATGTAGTCCAATATCTATATGAACTCAAGCCAATTGATACTATAGACAGAGAATTGATAGACTAGAGCTGAAATTGCGAATCCATAAGGAGAAAGGAGAAAATGAGAAGCTCTTGCATTTATTCAAGCTATATGAAAGGAGCTCAATTTTACATCTTTCTCAAGATAATAAGAATCAAGTCAAGACCCAAAGCTATATGAAAGGAGCTCACAAACTCAAGATGAAATTCAAGTCAAGACTTAAGCTCGAGTTGAAGTTCAAATCAAGACTCAACTTTCACTTTGGTTTAATTTGGTAGGTCTAGTTATCTTGTTAAAGTAAATTAGAATATGTTTTAGAAGCCTTTTGTTTTAGAAGCTCTTGAATACAAACACATGTCATTAAAAGATTTTCAAAATCCCTTTTAAATACTGCAAATTTTTTTTTTTTGGGGAAAAATTTCCACTTAAATTCTATTTTCAAATTTGGTTTTCAAAAGATTGTTAAAAAGGAATTGAAAGATATCCTTTCTAATTCTGCAAAAATTATTTTTGAAAAGTTTCCGTTTAAATCTATTTCAAATTCAGTTTTCAAATAAAAAGGATCAAAAGACATCATTTGTAATTGTGCAAAAATATTTTTGAAAAGTTTCCATTTAAATTCTATTTTCATATTCAATTTTCAAAAGATTGTTAAAAATGAATTAAAAGGTATTCTTTTTAATTCTGCAAAAATTATTTTTGAAAAGTTTTCAAATTCTATTTTCAAATTCAATTTTCTAAAGTTTGCCTAACTATTAATTAGCAAATCAAATCTTTTTCCAATAGCTAACTCTTGATCGAATAATCTATTACAACAGCTATTTTTGAAACTCTATTTAAGATAGCATTGTCTTTGTGAAATATTTAGTGAAGCTATCTCTTTTGATTTATTTTTAAAAAGTTCTAGCTATAACTTTCAAATCTCCGAATTTTCATTTGAGTTTTCTTTTCTCTCAACACACTAATTCTACGAGCTTCTTCCTCATACTTTTTTTTGCTATAGGATTAAGATTAAGAGATTTTTTTATGGTCATTTGATCACTTTTGCTTCTATTTGTCTTTTTTTGCAACAGGTGTTCTCCAAAATGGGAGAAGTGAGTTGAAATAAGTTGCGACTTTCAAACAGATTTTTTTTTTTTTTTTTTTAAGTGAGACAAATCTCCATTGGGGTGGGGGGTGGGGGACTAGATGTACACCAATGGGTGAAACTAGGATATATCACCGTCTTTGTATTTACACTCTCTCAACTCTTCTTACTTTGTTTTCTTTGATTGTTTGTGCTTGTTTTTATATACATCTTATCTTGAGAAATTGATTGTTTTAATTTCTTAGAATAATAAATTCACCCATTCACCCCTCTCTAGGTGACTTTCATCAGTCTCAAATGATAAAGTTTCAGGTTTTTACATTTAAAAGAAACTAAAGGCGTGTTGGGTTGTCTGCAAGTGCAAGTTATAAGTGTGAAACTATTTTCTTAAATTGGTAGTTGTAAAAAAAAGTTATTCACAAGTTTAATTTTCAAGTGATTGATTGACAATATATAAGTATAATTAAGAAAGTATATTGTCAATTGTAGTGTTTGGTAGAACTTTAAATAAAATGAAAAGTCAAATTATGTTGTTTGGTTGTTTACTTGCAAGATCAACACATGATGTAAACATTTTTTAAACATAAGTGTTATTTAATTAATATGTAAATATAAAAAAATTAATCTAATCATAAAATTTGAATGATGCTAACAATACAACTTTGTAAGATTTATTAATCTTAAACATATATTCTCACTTTTCCTCTTGTTTCCTTATATGCTTTGCATAAATATCTCCAACAAATTATCTCTCCGTAATGTCGAGAGAATATCGATGAAGTGTACATCATGGACATTTTTCTGGATTTCACTGAGGGAAATTTGAGGATATTTTTTTATAGAAAAAGAAAGAAAACTCGTTGGAAGATCTCTCTTTCACTCTCTGTAGTGGAGACTTTTCAATGCGATTGATCGAACAGTCAATCTTGCACCACAAGAGGGGGGGGGTCTGTCAATTCGAGGAAGAAGAATCAATATCAACCAGTAAACAAATGTAGACAAAAAAATTTACGTGAAAACCCAGAATGAGAAAAACCACGAGGAGAAGAGGACGAGTTCACTAAAGTTTTCTTGTGGGTTACAATGAAGTTTTCTTCTTCCTTTTCTCTTTCTTCTTTTTTTGATCTATTAGCCTATAAGTAATCTGCAGTGTTGTAGCTGATGGCACAGATTTCTCTCTGTGATTCTTATCCTGCATGTTGGGATCTTTTTATGACTGTTCTAATAGCTGCACTTTATTGTTGGGATGGTACGCCGAGATATTCGTTACTATCCATAACCACCCCTACTGAAATAGCAGAGCGTTCAGAACATGGGGATATTGTGGCAGCGTAACTGCCTCTGTGCTCAGGAGATCCGCTGCTGAGCTGTGTACAGTAGGAGGCGGGAATCCTCACAGAGAGACCATGTCGTGGATGTCAGGGAGAAACTTGACAGCTATGGATGTCGGTGAAAGGATGAGACTCGGGATCCTTTTCTCGGAGTTAGGATGTGTTTTGGGGTTGGGCCCGAAACTCTCTCCTAGGGGTTGAATATAAGCCGTCTGGCGTCTTGGGCGTGTTGTCTACTTGCGATACTTCTGATGCGATAGGACACGCATCGCGATCTCTGGGAGTGACCAGTTTCTGACCACTACACTCTCTCACACATAAAAACATAGTTGACACAGTTATACATGAACCATGTTAACACAAACACCAAAAATTTCATATACCCGTAACAAAACACACAACACAACCGTAATCTACAAAATTCTACAAAACACATAACAAACACATTCATGTACACTCACACATAATACATAACACATTCATATAGACTAACACATTACACAACCAAATTTTACATTGGAATTTTAAAAATAACAACTAGGCTCACATAATTAATTACACATTTAATATAGAATCTCCATCAATATCTCTACCAAAGTGATAGCATGTATCTGATGAAACTCTGAATCCATGTTTCAATATCACACATTAACAATGAAGATACAAAGTCCATTAACATTTTGAGAGAAAAAGAGATCAATTATTTCAAGTAGTTGGACAAGTAATGACACAGAGCTCAACGAAAGCAAATTGTGCAGAAACAGATAAACTGGTTAGTTAACTGAAAAGATGTCTTCTTCACCAACTTTTTCAAAAATAAGTAGCAGGAGCCAAAAGAATATGTCATGGACAAAACACATTTCTCATGAGGGATGATGAATTTCAGTTTCATACCAGGGACCAAAATTTATAAGAACAAGAAAGATCCACAGTTTGTTCTTTTGAACAACTGTATGTTGCTAGATTCTATATCACCTCATCTTGGGAGAGGAGGCAGCAAATGGGCATCTTTCAAGAGTATCCACAACATTTAATCTCCAAAGCGAGCCTATAAAATCACAAGAATAAAAATTGTAAGAAACTGGAAGAAACAAAGTCAAGCAACACAAATATAGGTAAATTAATCTCAAAACTTTCAACACTTCAGGTGTACTAGTGACCTCCCATGGGGGAAGAATTTAAAACCAACTATTAACAATGCATTTACCTCTATAGTAAAAACATAGATGAAATGACTTCATATTTGGTAAAGCCTTTTAGTATTCTCTAATAATTCAATGCCACATGACAATAATATTTATGTGGAAACTATACACGAAGCCCATAGATATGTGACGGTTACATAATCCGTATTCTCCCATAGAAAACCTACGTCATGAGAAGACGTCATATCGGTGAAGGCCTTGAGCTTTCTGTAACAATCCAATTAGGCATAAGGGCAACATTGATTATAAAAAGCTCAACCAATCGCATACATTAAATCATGTAAAATCTATAATACTTACCACTAAAAAAATGAAAAGATGGGAACTATTTAAATTAAGGATTCCTACATAGAGGACTCCACTGCTGCTTTGACGATAGGATAAATGCCTACCTGCATAGCGTATATGATTATTATAACATAGAGAAAATATCATAAAAAGTTAATTATTGAAAGATAATTTCTCCTTTCTAAAAGACATATAATCTTTAAACTAACCAGCTCGTTTCTTTGATTGTAGTTGTATCATCGTTCTAAATCAAAGTTGTATCATCCTCCTGAAACACGCAGATAGCAAAAGAATCAAAATTGTTTAACTAATTCAAGTATGAGTTATACGGCCAAAAAGTAAAGTAAAGAATGTGCTTACAGTCCAAAAACTCCGCTCGTGAAAGTTCACGTCTGCTTTAATGACACAAAAAAATGATTAGCAAACTTGAACAACATTGAGGAAAACATAGACTCAGATTTCAGAAGAATATTTAAAAGTGGAGTCAAAGATGACTTCTCGTATACCCATGGGGAACTCAAGTGGTTGCTTACATGGAGCCTCCAACTTAATCTTATATGCTTGTTTTATACTTCTTTTACTCGTATTCAATCAATCATCATTACCACTTTGAGAAGAAATCATTAAATACAACCCATGTCATACGTCAGTATGACCCAACCTACAAAAATGTTCATAACATTATTGCTCCAAAGTGATTCAGAGTAAATATCCTGACAGTATCCAAAAGATTTCATAATGAGTGCTGCAATCCAATAAGTCATTTGAAAAGAGTTCCCTAGTTCTGTATATAAACTCTTCAAATCATCATTGTCTGGACCGAACAATTTCCTATTACATAAACCAAAATTTCATTAGCACAATTAGAATATATCTGTGGAATAGTGTTTGCCACATGTATAGAAAGTAAAACTTTAAAATTGAGAATTGCACGAGGGAGAGGTAGAAATCTATGACAAATAATCCTCAAAACTGTCTACACTTTGACATACATACATTTAAAAGCCAATAAAAATCAAGTAAGCAAGTGCATATGAGTAGAAATTTTTAAAAATACACCAAAAGCTTTAGAATTGAGAATTGACAAATAGATTATTAAATAAAGAGAGCAACAACATAACATGCATTAGCAATATTGATTAACCCAAGCAAATATTAGACAATCAAGTAAAAAAAAAAAAAACTTAAACATCGGGTTTAAAGGAAGACCTAAAGAGTAACAACATAACAATATTTAGAACACCGTCAATCGCAGACCAAATAGTTTTGGGTGCCCTACAACATTCTTAAGATTACACACAGGAAATGTAGCTGAGAACAGACAATCATGCTAACAAGAGAGAAAACTACAAGATCAATAGTTGCAATCAGTGGTAATGTGCAGCGGATGAAATAACGGGGACACCACTATGTTTCTCAATCCAAATTATTCTTCTTCATAAACTGGTATAGCCAACATGCCTTCTCCTCACTGTTTCTTCTCTTGATAAGCCCTTTTGCAATTTTAACTCGCTCCATCAGAAAATTGTAGGTCACGGACACAATATCATCAGTGAAGATAACATAGTCGTATTATTTCCCATCATCCCTCAAAGCTACTCATAACATTCTATACTTATCCTTTCTTCCTCCTCCTGCTTATCTTTGAGGGTATCGACTAAAGTCTTGAATGAATTGGCAAATACATTCATTACCTGGAGGTGCATACTGCTCCTCTTTCCTTTCCCTCTAGATCCTTGGGAAACAGATATGCGCTGTGCTTGATCCATGGACCTTCGACCTTCTGATGGTGTCCCAAAATCAAAACCAGCCTCTCCTTCAAATTCATTTGCATCTTCCTCCACTCCAAGTTTGAGAATCATCCTTGTTGAACTTTTCGCTTGTCACTTCATCTCCAAAGATAATAGCTAACTCATAATAGAACTTGATGGGCTTATTGAGGAACAAGTCATCAAACTTGTTAGGCTACACCCAAGGGTAATCCAACAATCATTGCCAATTGAATAAGTGAAATAATGCTAGAACCTAATGTTATCTAGACATATGAGTCATATTCCTATCTCCCCATCTTGATAACCTGGTCCAAGTGGTCCCAAGTCATGCCACTAAAGTTTCTAAGTTGACAAATCCTGGTCTACTTATCTCTCCAGCTTCTCATATGGTTGTAAACTTGTATCTCGCTAATTCTCACACCAAACTGCTCATTAACTACTCTTGCCCCAGCCGTATAATTATTGCCCTGACTCCCTCGATAATCTGGCCCACTAAGAACCGAAATAGACACTTGGCCATCGCTCCCTTCCGCCTGAAATTTTCCCCTCTACAGTTCCCGTTTTCCTCCTATTATTTGCCAATTTAAAGGCGCCACCTTCACTATTGTCTAGGTGGCTCTCTCCCAACACCTCTTACAATACAAGAGTTCAATAATATTTGCAAGATTATTCCATAGGATAGCTGACAATATCGGGAACATGGCATAGGTACACCCACCAATTTAGGATAGCCAAATTCATAAGTTTAGGCCTCACAGGTACAATACGAAACATGAGGTACATTATTGTGCCAAGTATTCCAAAGCAGTACACAATTAGATAGTTAGAAGTCCATGAAATACTAGACAAGATCAGAGAAATTGTAGCATAATAGAACCCAAAGAAGCACCATGAGACTCTAAGGATTTCCCTAATCGGCCCACATAGACTGTGATTTCTTCCCTCAGCTAAACCCAAGCATTTGACTCCTCCCGAATCTCGCTATGTGACCTACCAACTTGAGAAAGATTTAATGCAATCCAATCATTCTCAGTTGGTATAAATTCATCTAAGCCATTCACAATGATAAAATTGTGAAGAATGCAACAAACTAAAACAAGGTCTGTTGTTACTAAAAAAAGATAAACTCTTAGACAACACTTCAACCGGTCTAAACGATGTCTAACTTATCGACATTTACAAAAGAAAAGTCACAGACAAGTTGAGAACCAGTTTCTGCCCATCCCTGAGAGACAAAGCAACGACTTGGACTCTACTGATCCAGTAAAGTAGTCAGTAAGCCAAAGTTGCCTTTGAAGAGATTTGAGCAGGCCTATATGCTAAGTTAGCTCAATACTTAGCCTCGCATGAGCCCAAGGGGATATCCTCGCCCAATAGGCTAAGTTTGTCTAACTTCACCTTGAAGTTTTTCATAACTCCACAGAGAGCTAACTATTAGCTTCGCCTGAAGCTCTACACAGCCACGCAGAAGGCTAACTCTTAGCTTCACCTGTAACTTAGCATAGCTCTACTGAGAGCTTGCTTCTATCTTCGCCCGAAGCTTTATATCTCTTTATATAGCTCTGTTAAGAGCTAACTTCTACCTTCGCCTGAATCTTGGTACAACTCCGCTGAAGAGCAGCCTCATGCCCCGCTTTCGAAAATACGGAGTACGGGTACATGATGATAGCCAGTAGATACTCACGAAGAGTGAAATCTCTTTCATGAGTACCTTAGGCTGTCAAAAACAAGCAGGATAACACATATATATGCATATACAACCAAACGCAGGGATAAAAGCACATATATGAAATATTGAAACATAAACAACATCATCCACCATGTCTGAACAAGATAAATCAAGAAAAAAAAATTGAACTCACTAGAGAACAACTAAACCAGAATATGTTCTACGACTAGCTCACTATACCAACTTTCTAATTTATATATTGAACAATAATAATGGCCCGTCAGAAGCGGACCAGCAAGGGTACACAAAGGAAAAAGAATAGTAAAAAAGAGAATAAGAAAATGTAGTAACAGCACGAGTAGGGCATTGAAATAATAAGAACAATATGATTAGTGGTATCGAGAACTGAAAGTAATAACAATAACATGAATTGATCATGTATAATAAGACCGTCCATGCATGGTGTGACATATATATAATGAACAGGGAATGTACTAGACGAGTGACTGTTCTGTAGTATAATCACAAGATTACAAGAACACTAGATCACAAGTTAAAATCACATGGCAGGTCCAAGAACAGCATGTAGTCAAGATAATGCATGTCACATGAGTCTCAAGTATCAATATCATGAAAATATAAGTCAGGTACTAGATCACGTGAAGACAATGCAGGATATGATGTAAGTGTATATGTCTAGCATGTTTTATTATCCTAACTAATGCAACCATCATGTATCCCATCCCATAGGACAACTGTATATCAAACAAGTGATGCATTAGTTGATCCTGATAGCAGGGAGAAACAGTTCACTGTACTCAGGTATCATGTAACATGTAATAACAGGAGCGCGCATAAATAATAAGATCATGTGTGGCATCCAAACCCACAAGGGGTCGCCCTTCTAAGCACACCTCCCTGGATTTTCCTGCTACGAGTCTCTCCCAGTAACCCCAGCTTAGTTAATTTCATTAATCAATGCAAGTGTAAAATAGTGCGTGACTCAGTGTATATAATCTGGAAACAGTGTCAAGAATAACGAGGTCAAATAGTGAAAACAATGAGTATTAAGATCACGGGACAATGTAAACAGTGACAATATCAAGTGACAAATATAAAGTTGTGCAAGTGATACCAGATAAATGCAACGTAGTACAAGTGATCTCAGTGTTATGTAATTCAAAGGTCATAGTAAATAGGACATAATCATATGTCCATAATCTAATAAAATATTCTCGAATAATTCCTCAAACTATAATGGTCGATTTTCTCGATTAATTTCTTATAATATCAAGATCACAATATCAATCGATATAATCTTTATCCATCAATCATTATAGATTCTCGTGTCAGGATCTATCACATACAAGCAATAATGTCAATTTAAGTTGGATGCATGCATGAACGGTAACGAGATGCAAACATGATATGTAAGATAAAGTAACACGACCATGAGTGAAATCGATGATGATATCAAGAATCAATGGTAAAATGAATAATACAGTGATCAATGTTACATTCAGAATAATGCAGTGCATACACACTAGTAATCTGATCACAAGATGTTAGCGATAATCAGGAACACAATGACAGAGAGAAATTATTAGTTAACAAACAAAACTCAACAGGAAAATCAAGGAGAAAGAATCGTGTACACTTGCCTGATGTCGCGGGGTTCGATATTTCCTTCACGGCAACCGGCATTGAGTAGGATTCGTGGCCCTAAATATTACGTAAATTGATTAGCAGACTTTAGATGTTATTTATTCAGGGATATGTTAAATGAGAATGTAATTCTGACTATTTATTACATTTTTGAGTGGTTAATATTTTCAAATAATTCAATATTCTGAATTTTAGCAACCATTAAAAATATAATTTTATGATAAAATACATGTACAAATTAATAAACTAATGAATAATTTTAAATATTACTAGATTATAAATTTTACATTTTTTTGATATTTAGAAATTTATTGGGCAATTTTAAATAAACAACCATGAAATAATGATTACAAGGAATATTTTATTTTACGTTAGTCTAAGTAATAATACTCTCAAGTAAATTTACAGAGTCCCAAATTTAGTTTGTGATTTTATATGAATTTTCTCTAATTTTTTGAGTTTATTTTTCTGAATTTAAATAAGCCTAAACATCAATAAAAAGCTTAACGGGTTTGTTTGCTACATAACGGGTCAGCTACAGTAATAGGTCTGGGTCTGGTCTACTACAGTAATTTTTCTATATATGTATTTATATATTTTTATATGATTTTCTTTTCTTTTCTTTTCTTCTTTTTTTATAATGGGTCGAATACGGGTTTGTTGGGCACAGACCTGGACTGGGTCTGTGCTGGGCACTGGTCCAGACGGGGTCTGGGCCTGGACCAAGTCCAGGCCTGGCCTGGCTCTCGCCAAAAGCAGCATCTGCTGCTCTCGTCTAGAGACCGAAAGCACAGGTCTTCTTTTATTCTATAATAAAAATCTGTAAAATCTAGAAAAAATCACTGTAATTAGGATGTACACCTAGGGTATCTCAGAATATTTTTATTAGGATTTTACAACATGTATATCATTGTAAAATTAGTGGTTATAACTAGTGTATGATACGTGTTCGATGAAATGCCACAAGAACTAAAATCTACGAAAATGCAAAATAACTTACCTGGAACGCTTCCCTTTAGTCTGAAATCTTCTTCCCCTTGTCCAGCACTATGGCCGTCGACGACGGAGCTCGAGGACAATGCCGGTGGCTCGATGGAGGTCACAGAGGTCGTCAGAAATGTCATGCTCCACCTCGGCGGCACCGCGGGAAGGAAAGCACAACCATGGGATGTGGGGGCTAATCAGGTGCTTGCTCGGCATGGGGTCTCGGCCAGAGGCAGGCGAGATGGGGATGGCTCCGGGTGAGTGTGGTGGTCCTGGGGTGTGCACTGCCGGAGGGAAGAGGGAGATGGGAGCTGCCCACTTGGATGTGCGCCAGGGCTGATGTGGCCAAGGGCTAGAGGATGTGCCGTGCTCTGAGGCTGGTGTGCTGGCGGACAGAGAAAGTGGCGCTGGGGAAGAGGAGGCACAGGGCGGCATGTGCAGTTCGTGTGCTCGGCTGCACTCAGGTGGAGGGGAGGATCTCGGGCTTGGGGGTGCGGCCTGTCACAACAGGGGAAGATGGGCATGGCAAGGCTGAGCTCGGAGGTGCTGCCGACAAAGGGAGGAGCGACGGGTGTGCATGAGAGAAATAGAAATAGTGAGTAAGAGAGAGAGAGAGAGTAATATATGTTTGTGAGAGAGAGATAACGCGGTTGAGTGAGGGAGATGGAGAACATGAGCGAGAGGGGAGAGATACGTGCGAGAGGGGAAGATCGTGAGCAAAATAAACGCGTACAGGTGGAGGAACGTGGGTTGTGTTTGGAAGATGGAGGATTAAATTATGGTTAAATAAATATGTGAATTTCCCGTACCACTCGCCAATGTGGCATGGTGGTAGAGGCTTGAGAACTGGGGGAGAGGTCACACCAGTTCAAGGCTTTGATCTTGCAAACAAAGGGGTTTTCCATTTTAAATTTGGGAAGAATAAAGAATTGGTTGGAAAGAGATTTAAAGATAATTGGGTTTGCTTCATAACTACACTTCTAAGTGGCCTCGTGGTTAGATTTTCTATTCTTCAATAGGGGGGCTTGAGATCAAACCCTGCAGCCTTTTTATATTATAATGATTGATTTTATTTTATTTTATTTTATTTTATTTTTATTTTTAATTGTATTTTTTCTTTTGAATAAATATTTAATCATTATTTTTATTGGATTAGACTATATTAATTCAGAAAAATCTTCAAAAATTCTCAAATTTTGAAAATGTCATCCTGAAACTTGTTATGAAGTAGGATCCCTGAAATTCATCCCCAATTGTTAATTTAAAATCTCGGATTCAGTCTGTGACACCGATCGACCCCGAATTGAGATTCTTCTCCAATAATTCTATAAAAAATTCAGAAAATTTAGAAAAAATTTAAAATATTGGGAAATAATATTTTAAGCTGAAACGGTCTTAATTCGGCTATTAGGATGATTAAATCGGATATCGAATACCAGTATCAACATACATATATATGAAATTAGGGGTTACAAGCAGCCTCGCATGAGGAAGCTAGCCTCGCATCCAATTGGCTAGCCGTGCATGAGGAGGCTTGCCTTGAGTCCACTGGCTAACATCGCGTAAGGAGGCTAGCTTCGCTTTAACTTGCTAGCCTCACATGAGGAGGCTAACCTCACCTCCAACTGGCTAGCCTTCCATGAGGAGGCTAGCCTCGCCTCCACTGGCTAGCGTAGCCTGAGGAGGCTAGCTCCGCCTCAAACTGACTAGTTTCTCCTGAGGAGGCTAGTCTCACCTCTAACTGGCTAGCCTTACATAAAGAGGGTAGCCTCACCTCATTCAAAAAAGATAATCTCTCAGACAACTCTTCAACCGATCTAAACAATATCTACCTTGTCGACATTTATAAAAGACAAGTCGCAGACAAGCTGACGATCAGTTTCTGCTCATCTCCAAGGGACAAAGTAGTGACTTGAACTCTACTGATCCAGTGAAGTAGATAGTAAGCCAAGGTTGCCTTTGAATAGACCTAAGCAGGCCTATGATGCTAAGTTAGCTCAACACTTAACCTCGCATGAACCCAAGGAGATGGCCTCTCCTGAGAGGCTAAGTTTATCTGGCTTCGCTTTGAAGCTCTTTATAGCTCTGCAGAGAGCTAATTGTTAGTTTCGCCTTAAGCTCTGCATAGTTGCGCGAAGGCTAACTCCTAGCTTCGCTTGAAGCTTAGCACAACTTTGCTGAGAGCTTGCTTCTAACTTCGCTCAGAGCTTGCTTCTAACTTCGCTCGAAGCTTTACACGACTCTGTTGAGAACTAACTTCTACCTTCGCCTGAAGCTTGGCACTACTCTACTGAAGAGCAGCCTCATTTGAGAAAGCTAGTTTCATCTCTAACTAGCTAGCCTTGCATGAGGAGGCTAGCCTCGCCTCCACTAGATAGCATCGCCTGAGGAGGCTAGTTTCGCCTCAACTGGCTAGCCTCGTCAGAGGAGACTAACCTCGCCTCCAACTAGCTAGCCTTGCATGAGGAGGCTAACCTCTCCTCCCTTGGCTAGCGTCGCCTGAGGAGGCTAGCTTCGCCTCAACTGGTTAGCCTCGCCTGAGGAGGCTAGCCTCGCCTCAACTGGCTAGCCTTGTATAAAAAGGGTAGCTTCACCTCAATTGCTTGCCTCGCATGAGGAGGTTAGCGTCGCATGAGGATGCTAGCCTCGCCTCCAACTGACTAGCCTCACCTCCAACTGACTAGCCTTGCATGAGGCCTCGCCTCCAACTAGCTAGCCTTGCATGAGGAGGCTAACCTCGCCTCCAATGGTTAGCCTCGCCTGAGGAGAGTAACCGCCCCACTAAGTTAGTGGGAGAGTTAATGAGTAGTTACACACATTATCCCTTATTAAGAGGAGAAAATCAAGGGAATCATAACTCCATATTGAGCCTATAAATAGCCTATTAGTAGGCTAGACTCCGGGTCTTGAAGGCATTCAAGTACAAGAGGCTTTTTGAAGAGCATAAGCTTCTTTGGTGGCTTCAAAACTTAAGCCAACAAGAGATTCACTCTCTCGCTTTCAAAAATTCAGAGAATCACTTTTCTAATCATACAAGGATAAATTCAGGGTACTAATACCCTAAGATCTTTCTCTTTTAAGGAATCTTCGAAACCAAAAGAGAAGGGATTCCCAGGCAATAGCAATCGAAATTCGATTAATCGCATCATCAACAGGACAAAATGATCGCGCACTGATCAAACTCCCACCGACATATTTCCCCAGAAATCTCAGAGGAGAGTGCAACTTGTAATTTTTCATTTTTTTATTCAATTACTTGTAAGCTTCTCCTCAATTTTTGTAAGTTTTCTCCTATGAAAATTAATGGAAAACAAGATGATGACTCCGCTGGGGACCTGTTTCTTCACTGCTGAGAATCAAGTGTTGCAATGCGACGATCAGACCCTCGGGTCTATTGCAGAAACATTGGTCATTCACTTTGACCAAGAGAAGTTTGAACAACTTCTTTCTGGGGGGGAGCAAAAGTCCTTTACATGTGCGCAAGCACAGGAAAATCAACGTAGCCAAAGTACCCTTGGCTACTTCCGGGAAGCAAGTCTCTGTTGAGACTATTAAGGTTCCCTGTGAACCTAACATTGCCTTGTGCGAGGCTAAACAGGCTTCGCGCGAGCCTATCACAGTCCCAACTGGGACTAAGTTAGCCCCGCGCCAAGGCACCAACGTCGCGCGCGAGATTGTAAAGGTTCCATGCGAGCCTAAAATAGCCTCTAACAAAGCTATGTGGATTGTGAAATCTACAGTCGCCTCTCTTGATTCAGCTTCATGCGAAGCTAAGTCAGTTTTGAATTATAAGACTCCCTCTGCTTCTCAGCTTTGTTTGTCCCGCGAGGCTAAAACTAAAGCACCTTGTGCTTACAGCGAGGCCACTGTATCCCCGCTTGCCTCAACAACACTGCTAGGCAGTGTTAAGCCTGCCACACGGAGGCTAAAATCAGAGCACCTGTGCATGCTAGCAGCGTCACTGATCTTGTGTCGCTCTCAAAACCAAGTGCTAAAAATTTCTGCCGTGAGGCTAGAGATAAAGCACTAATGAATGCTAACAGCGAGACCTTTCTAACCTCGCTTGCGGGAAAAGCTCTGCACAAAAGAGCTAAATTCGCCTCTAAGGGCAGAACTAAAACAATAACTTCTCCTTGGGAAGCTACTCCTTCAGGTGAAGCTACCTTAGCTTCGCCTATGACCAAAAGTAAAGCCTTTAAGGCAAGGCCTAAGGCTTCTCAGCCTAACAGGGCTAACTTTCAATCTCCTGGAGTCTCTATAATGGATCGATTGTGTCCAACCAACACAGACTTTAGAGATTACTTGATCACCAAGCGAAAGCTCTATTCAGAGGAACCTGCTCACATCTTGCCGTCCCGGTGCGGACAAGTGGGGTGTCAACTTGTGATGGTACACTCCGTCTATTGCTGCCTGAGAAAGATCCACACAGCCGTCACTTCAAATCATCAATTGGTATTCGATCGAACATCGGCCCAGACTGCTGAGAAAGCCAAGCCCCAGAAGAAGACAGCAACGAAGGTGGCCCATCTTGCAGCCGCCTCTATTAACATGATAGGCAGAGGGAGGGATCTTTTTCGGTCTCAAAGACAGAGACGAGGAGCCTTCACTTCTCCAGCTAGCGCCCTGGACTCTGATTACAGCCCCGGCTTGAGTCTGGTTCTGGTGAACCAAGAAGGGGCCTTCCAGGGTACTTACTCTAGGTAGAAATACCCTATGATTATGGTCAACCTTTTTCGTCAACTGGAGCCGTGTCGCCTACACCATTGAGAAACCTTTTCCCTTGGTCAGATGATAAGGAGGAAGCCAACAAATATGCCTCTTCAGTCACAATCAGCTCGGTGCAGATGGGTCTTGTGTCTGCTAACATGGCCAACAACAATGATGATGACCTTCGTCAGCGGATGGAGGCACAAGAGCAAACTTTCAGGGCTCAGCAAGAAGCCTTGGATAATATCCAGCAGATGCTAGCTCAACTTCTAACCAACCAGAATACCAATGACACTGGCAACAATCATAATGATGAGGAGACAATGAGCGTCCTAAAACTAAGAAGTCGAAGGCATTTAGGCTCAGATTACATCCCTAACCCAGAAGAATAAACTGAAGAAGATGGGGATGACTCGTCCTTACCCGCTAGAGTGAGATTCGGTACTATACCCACCGAAGTTCAAGCCACCCACGTTGCACACATATGATGGCAAGGGCTCGCCCAACCAACATATCTATTATTTCCGGTGTCAAACCGGTAACATGATAGATAATGATGCCATCATGGCACGACTGTTCATCGGCACCCTTAAGGGGGTAGCCTTTGACTGGTTCAGGACTGCCCAGTGGTTCCATTAATTCTAGGATTGACCTAGAAACCCTGTTCCTCTCTCGATTCTACAAGGACGATACCGAGGTGACTATGGACAAACTCCTCTCAACAGTCTAGAAATGAGGAGAATCTGTGTGGGAATACATTGGAGGTTCCACAATCTTTCTCTCATGTGCCCTGAAAGCATGCCGTTACCCATGTTTAGTCCAGACATGTCAGCATAACTTCCTTGACAGAATAGAATTTCGTATGAGAGCTATGAAAGCCCATACATGGAAGGAGCTTGTTGCGCAAGCTGAGATAGCCGAGAAATCAGCTAAAAGGTTTGAGCCCTCAGTCCCAAAGAACAAGTGGAGGGTCAACACGAAGGAGTGTGATACAGCACAATCTTCTCAATCAAAGGGAAAGGAAACCATGGTCGTTGTGCTATCTGGGACGGCACAATCGAAACAGAAGAATAACACCAAAGACAATCAGGAATTTAAATTTTTACCAAAGGTGTACTCCTTCTAAGATGAGCAGGTGGTGACAATTTTTCATTTACTACACAAGGGTAACAAGCTCAAGTTACCTAAAACTCAGCGACCTAATGAAGTGAGGCATACAAATGATCCAAATTACTGCCTCTTTCATAGGATAGTGCATCACCCTACCAACAGGTGCTATGTCCTCAAAGACAAGATCCAAGCCATGGTAGATGCTAGAGTTTTGAATCTCAAGTCGGAACAAAAAAAGTCGCCGCAACATGGTGACTCTTAATTTCAGCACATTCCCGCAGGTGATTGTCCAAGACGGATTGGTCTCAATTACTAAGGTAAGATTGGATGTCATCAACTCTTTGGTTGAACAGCAAAAAGCTAAAGGCCTCATTCCCATTATGATAGAATCTGGAGAAATCATGTGGGTCCACCCAGATATTGTCAAAGATGAGCAATGGGAGACCAACAAGCCCAAGTTCAAAGGCAAGTCATGCAATGTCATCTCTCTCGCAGTAGATGAGGACTCTATGACTTTAGCCTCTCTCAGCGACTCAGAAGGAGAGAAGCCTTAGCAACACAACTTTCCACATCGCAGCCGATGGGTACGTATTCTGATAAACAGTACTTGCGACAATACGACCAGACACCTGACGGAGCTCCCAACTAACAACGTCAAGAACCGCTGCACCTGTCCAGGCCCCAGCGCCAAAGGACAAAGAAAAGCAGAAAGAGATTCACTTTGATGAGTCCTTGAAGAAGAATCCTTCCAAAGGATTGAATACTTCCTTTCGCTTTGACATATTGGCACAATTGGCCAATATCCCAGCTCATATTACTCTGCACAAGTTACTCTGCCTCTCCAAGGAGACGAGATAGGCGCTTAGGGATGATCTTGCTGATTCAGAATCATTTCTAACAAAAGTACCCATCCCTACAAAAAAAGATGGAGCTTCATGCCCCCGACGTCATCTGGTACAACAACAGGTGCCTTGCATTACCTTCACCCCTGAAGACATGCTCCTCAAGAGCAATCGACATGATAGACCCTTGTACTATATAGGATACATTGGGTCTACACATATCGAGAGAATACAAGTTGATCCTGGGTCTGTTTTAAGTATTAATCCCAATAGACCGCTTTATTTTCTCGATAACCCATTGAGCAGATTGTCAACCACAACTATGATCATATATGGCTTCAACGCCGGAAGTAGTCATCCTCTAGGCAAAATTTGTCCCCGATGTCAAATCGGAGATTTGAAATCAGAAGTAACGTGCTACGTCATCAACGCTGACACGTCCCACGATCTTTTACTTGGACGACCTTGGATCCATGCCAACTGGATCATGCTTCCACACTCCATCAATGCTTCAAAATATGGATGAAAAGGCAATGGTTAGGAGGTGTTCGCTGAGATGCAACCGTTCAAAGGGGTGGAGAACTACTTCACCGATTCTCTACTTAATAAAGAAAACGGTAAAGTGGTAAGAAAATCGTTGCCTGACAACATCGATAGTGGCAACGAGGCAGACTCAGAATTAGGAGAAGATCCAATAGTTTCTTTTAATGAAGAAATGATTGTAGCATATTTGGACGATCCTGATTGTAATAACTCCGCCAATGATGGTGACAAATGGGTCCTTAATGAAATTGTCAAATTTCAATTATTCCTTGTGTTATGATGATGTAAATAGTCCTATTGATATGAACCCCCTACACATGCCTCTGCCTATGTCAACGACATGCATGCATATAGACGATAATAATGGATCTATATTTGTAGTCCCATCTTCTAAGAAGTACCTGTCACCCATTATATTGGGCAGAGCCCAACACTGGATTACTACATCCACAATTCGGATGAAGACTTGGAGCTCCCACAATTCTTTCATTATGTACAGTCAGTGCACCTGATGAAAGAAATGGGATATGACTTACAGCGGAGTGAAGGCCTGAACTTTGGAAGAGGACAACGCATCCCTCTGTAACCTTTTGTACCAAACAGAAAGCCAACCAACTACTATGATCTGACTCGCAGGGGGTTGGAGTACACCACTCCATCCGTTCAATTGGATTCAGAATCTAAAAAGTCTCTACCGTCACATTCTTCATAGTATCAAGTTAGGAATCCGATATAAGCATGGGGGTTGCCTTCAAGAAACTTTCGTCAACATAGCCTCGACCAGTCAGGTGAAACCAGAAGAGGACATTGAGCCATTTGACACTGATCCTTGGGCTCAACAACTGGATGTTCAATGGGATAAGTATTTTGAGCAACATGACCCTCCTACAGAAGATAAAGTGATTCAAATTGATATTGGTGATCAAAAGCACCTGAAGCATATCTATAAGCGAAAGTTTGTCGCCGATAGAGGAGCAAGATCTTATAGCCTTGATAAAGGAGTATAAAGATGTCTTTGTTTGGAACTATGAAGACATGACTGGCCTCGATCCTCAGGTGGTGATGCATCACCTCAACATTAAGCCGGATGCTAAGCCAGTTAAGCAACAACAACGACGATTTTGACCTGATATTATGGAGGCAATTGAAGCCGAGATTTAGAAACTCATCGAATTGGGTTCATTCGAGAGGAACAACACCCAGACTGGGTTGCTAACATTATACCCGTCCTTAAAAAAATAGAAAGATCCGGGTCTGCATTGACTTTCATGATCTTAATATAGCCTGTCCAAAAGACGAATTTCCCTTACCTATTATGAATGTCATGATTGACAACACGTGTGGTTTCGAAAGGATGTCCTTTATGAATGGCTTTTCAGAGTGTAATCAAATCAAGATGTACCTGGATGATGAAAAACATACATCATTCTGAACATCGTTAGGTGTGTTTTCTATACGGTTATACAGTTTGGCTTAAAGAACGCGGGTGCCACCTACCAGCATGCAATGAGCATGGTCTTCCTTGATCACTTGCGAAAGACAGTGGAATGTTATGTTGACGACATTGCAATCAAAACTCACGACAAGAACAACCATCTCTATAATTTAAGAACAATGTTCGATCTCATGCGGGCTCACCAGCTAAAGATGAACCCGACAAAGTCTTTCTTGGGAGTTTCAAGTGGCAAGTTCTTAGGATTCATTGTCACATCCAAAAGAATTCATCTTGATCAGGACAAAATCAAAGTCGTTCACGATATGCAGCTCTAAAGAATCTCAAGGAACTCTGAAGTCTTCAAGGGAGGTTGGCTTATATCCTTAGGTTCATCTAAACCTATCGGGTCACTGTCGAGCATTTATGCGGCTAATGAAAAAAGGCGTATCCTTTGTCTGGAGCGATGCTTGTCAAAAAGCTTTTAAGGAAATCAAAGCATACCTCACTAAGCCTCCGGTCCTGGAATCTCCTATTGCGGGGAAACCATTCTTATTGTATGTAAGAGCTATGGACCATTCTTTAGGCGCTCTGCTCGCACAGAAGAATGATGAAGATGCCGAGCAAGCCATCTATTATATCAGCAGAACCTTGATTGTGGCTGAAAGTCGTTACAACCCAGTTGAAAAGGAATGTCTTGCTCTTATCTTCGCCATCTAGAAAATGCAGTATTACTTGGTTGGGCATACTATTCATATCATCTCAAGAGTCAACCCCTTTCGAATTTTGATGACTAAATTGAGTTCCCTGAACTCTAGGTTGGCAATTCGGTCATACTATTGTCTAATATGATATGACCTTCGTACCCAAGAAGGCTATCAAGGGTCAATCCCTTGCAGACTTCTTGGCAGCTCGCCCAGTTCCAGAGTCTTCAAAACTACATGAAGACATTCCGAATGAAGTTATCGAAGCCAACATAACTTCAAGCGATGATGTATGGCAGTTATTCTTTGATGGCGCATCAAGACCAGACCAAAAGGCAAGATTGTCACCAGAGTGGGGTAGTATTTATCTCGCCCGAGAATCACGTCCTTCCTCGTGCGTTCTCGCTAACAAAGCCTTGTTCCAACAATGTAGCTGCGCACATTGCTTTGCTCATTGGCCTCCAGCTTGCTCAACAGATGGGGGTATGATACTTTGAAGCTTATGGTGATTCCAAGTTGATCATCAACCAAGTCAAAGGTGAATATGAGATCCGCCATGAAGACCTCGTACCTTATCACTATGCGGCCATTCAGTTGGCTAATACATTTGATGGCTTCTACATCAATCATGTATCCTGCCTCCAAAATATAAAAGCAGATGCTCTAGTGGTGCTAGTAACTACACTGGCTTTGCCTGCTGATACCGGCTATCATCTCACAGAGGCCACTCGTCAGCTCTTCTGTCTGAAGTACAGTCTAAAGTTAGGGAAGTTCATACAACCTCGACAAACTTCGAACCAAGAGACTAGCGATTCCCAATCATCGACTATGCCTTGCACGACATATTACCCAGGGAAGTGGTATCCGTTCGATGAAGGTCTACTCGATTTTACTACGATGCAGTGGTAAAAACGCTATATCGTCGCTCATATGATAGTATACTTTTTCGTTGTCTATCCAATTCAGAGGTACAAGAAGTTATCAAAGAGGCTCATGACGGCATATGTGGAGCTCATCATCCAGGACCAAAGCTCAAGGATCGATTGTACCGACTCGGCTATTATTGGCCAACTATGATTGCCGACGCAGTCGAGTACGCAAAAAGGTGTAAGGGTTGTCAAATCCATGCGGATTTTATACAGCAACCCCCGGAACTACTCCACCCCACAGTCACATCATGGCCATTCAAAGTTTGGGGAAATGATATAATAGGGCCAATCAGTCCTCCATCAGTTAAAAGTCATCGGTTCATCCTTGCGATAACTGATTACTTCTCAAAGTGGGCAGAAGTTGTTCCGCTTGTTGAAGTTAAAACCACAAACATGATTAATTTCATCAGACATCATGTCATTCACCGATTTGGTGTCCACAGATAGACCATCCATGATAATGTTCCCCAATTAATAAGTCAATCGTTCTATCAATTTTGCGACAAGTAATGGATTCAGAATGTAGCGTCAACTACTTACAACCCTGCCGCCAATGGATTAGCAAAAGCATTCAACAAGACAATCATCAAGCTTCTCATAAAGTTCATCGCCACAAGCAAACGAAATTGGAATGAGAAGCTTAGTGAATGTCTTTAGGCTTATTGGACTACAGTCTGAATTCCAACAGGCAATACATTTTTCTCTAGTATATGGTGTGAAGCAGTTATATCTTTGGAGATTCAAATACCATCACTTTGTGTTGCTTTGATGACCTATATGACTGATGAAGATAGCCATCGGTTACGTCTTCAAGAGCTTAAAGCGCTAGACGAGAAGCGATTACAGGCTCAACAGCGTATTGAGCTCTATCAGGCTCGAATCTCAAAGGCCTTCAATAAAAAGGTCATAGAGAGAATTTTTAAAAAGGAGATTTGATCTTACCTGTCAGACGATCTGTAGTCATGACACACAAATCTAAAGGCAAATTTCGACCTAAATGGGAAGGGCCATTTGTAGTAGAGACAGTCTACTCGAATGGAGCATATTGTCTATCCAATCTGAACGACGACATGCTTATTATGCCAATCAACGATAAATTCCTGAAGAAATATTATCCCTGGTTAAGTTAGCATTATACCTCTGATGGGGGTCTCTTCGAAGTCAGGCCAATCAAACATCAAGAGACAACGCTGAATGGTGTCAACATTAAAGGCACCAAAAAAGATTCTATGAGGGGTGTTAATTGCTAACTGACATCCCCATGGAATTCCATGATCCTAAGTCCTTAATGGCTAAGGATGGAGGAAAAGTTGGCTTTTAAGCCCAACACAATGTCCTCGACAACTCATCATGATGAGGGGAATAGCATGGCTAACCCAACTCAAACGGTAGTTGGTAAAGACACACCAAATTCATTGATAGTTGAGGATTTACTAAAAATCCTAAGGGATTTGATCTCATTTGATTCCTCCAGAATCCCCTACCAATTTCCTTCCATGGAATAGTAGATCTATAAAGTAAAAAAGTCATGTTAAAATTTTTACCTCTGACTTTTTCTTCATTTTAAGAAGAATTGTTCTCCTATTCCCCAACAGGATCGATTCCCCAAACGAATTTTAGGAACACTGTCTCCTACGCTCTGGCAGAATTCTCTAGCAATGTTCTTGTATTTCGCAAAGAACGGTCAATTCCCCCGAAGTTCATTGCCAATTCCCGTCCATGGAATGGTTGTTGGCCCAGAGGCCCATCACTCTAGTTTTGATGATGATTAACTCATGTACTTATAGTTTACTAATAATCTTGTGATATTTAGTTTCAGATATTTGATCAAGATATTAGTAGGTGATTAGCTTCAACAAAGGTGTTTTGAAGCTTTCACATGTTGATTCAAGAGCTCGAGCGTCAAGATCGCATCTAATACTCGATTAGAGTCAAGCTCGGTGAATCGCGTTTGGATCGAGTCGACTTGGAGAAGGAGTTCTACAAGAAGACCTCGGTTTATTTAGTTTAGATTGTTTAGATCATTGTAAAGATTAGATAGTGTTGATATCCTCAAGTTCACATATACACACAAGTTTAAAGTTTATTTGGTTTAAATTTTTCAGTTTAACTGATATTTGATTTCATGTCAAAAACATAGATATAATATCTTTCATGTATATTGGATTTTATCCATATATAATATGCTTCAAAGTTGCTTCAATATCATGTTTTTGTATTTACATAAGTTTTGGAGAAAATAGTTTTCCATTTCAAAAATCCAAAGTTTGGAAAATATGATTTTTATATTTAAGGCAAATTTTCATATCACAAAAATGGTTCAAATAGTTTATAATATGTGTTGAATTTTTATCACACATATTTGTATTTCAAATATATTATAAGAACTTATTTTTTGTGAAATTTATATGATTTTATGGGATTTTATAGAAGTTAAAAATACCTAAGTTTTTATCCCTAAAACAGTTTGACCTAGCCTTCTTCCGGTCGACCGGACGGTCGACCGAGGCAGAAGTCGGTTGACCGGTCTGGTCGACCGACGTGCACAAACGTGCACGGTTGCTTTGGCTGGAAAGCCAGTCGACCGGGTCGGTCGACCGCCAGAGAGCTTCTGCTCTTTGGAAATGGCCCCGGTCGACCGGCAGAGAGCACTGCTCTCTGTTTCCAGGCCCCGATCGACCAGCCGATCGATCGGTGGCACAACGGTCATAAAAACGACCGTTGGCCGATCGACCGCCCGGTCGACCGGAAGGGCAAAATTGCCCTTTGCTGCTGCCAACGGGCAGAATTTTTGGTGGGCTATATATACACACCACTTTGAGCTGTTTTAGATAAAAATTTCAAGAGCAAAAATTCTCATCTTCTTAAGTGTTTTAACAGCAAGTTTTAAAAGAGTTTTGGGCTTAAAGATTTTAACTTTATTTATTTTTAAAGGGCTTGGCAAAATCAAGAAAAGGAGAAGTCTTTGGGAGTTGTTTTGATCTTAATTTATATTTCAATCTAGAGTTTTTCTTTGTGATTTTGATTTTCAAACTCTTTATTTTCTCTCACTAGAGCTATCTATCTATCCTATCTATTAGGATCTATTTTATGGGAAAATTGGTTTGTGGTTGTTGATACCACCAAGAGCTGTAAACCTTCCATACTTTGTGATATCCCTCTAGTGAGAGGTGATTGTGTTGTTATCCTTCTAGTGAGAGGTGATTGTGGAGGTTGCGTTAGTATCCCTCTTAGTGAAGAGGTGATTGTTGGAGTTGTGGCTTTGAGCCTTATCCCTCTATTGTGAGGTTGATCTTGTTTTGACTAAATGCCCATCCCTCCAAGTATAGAGGTGATTTGTGTTGTGTCTTACCTCTTGTGTAGAGGTTGTATTATTGGAGAAAGGAGTTGTGTACTCCCGATTTGTATTACCCAAATTCTCAGTGGAGGTTCCCTGTGTGGGAAGTCCTGTGTAGACGATATAGTGAAAATCCTTCTATGTGAAGGCGGGGACGTAGAGCAGTAGCTCGAATCTCAAAACATATCTTAGTGTTTGCATTTGATTCACGTCTCTAAACTCTCTCTCTCTCTTATATTGTCCCTTGCATTATTCCATATTGTTCATATCATATACTTATATACTTGGTATTGTTTGTGTGTGCTCATACTTGTGTTAAACCAAGAGAGCTTTACATAGCACCTCAACTCTTATTTAGAGGAATTTAGAGGAGATAGTCCAGAGCCCTTCACCGAGAATTCGGCTACACTCTTTGGTTACACTAAGTGTGTTGCTATTTGTTTTAATTCCGCATTATTTGTCACTAGCTTAGCCTTACACCTATTCACCCCCCTCTAGATATAATTTCAATTGGTATCAGAGCTTACGCTCCTAATATTAGGCTTAACCACATAGGAGTGAGATCTTGGTTGCTAACCTAGTATTTGCATTTGCACATTATTTATTTACACATACTCATGGATTATCTTACCCCTCCCATGTTTGATGTTTCTAACATCGTTATGTGGAAGCATAGGATGAGTATGTACCTAAAAACCCTAGGCTTGCATGTTTTCCTTGCCGCTACCAAGAAATTCTATCTTGGTAATAGAAGCATATAGAGGCCAATGCACAAGCCCTAACGGCACTTAGGAGTACTTTAAGCAAAGAATATTTGTCTATGATTTCTCATTGTGATTCCGCTTTTGCAGTGTGGAACACTTTGACCTCTCCCGCGCTACAAATGACGAAATATATGGAGGAGAAATCTAGTGGAGGAGAATCCGAATAACATTGCTATATGGTCCAAGGGAATGACTCTCTTGAGGTATATTCGGAAACTCAACTAGATGATAGTGCTAGTTCTTCCGGTGGTGATCATATTAATGCCGATGCATCAAATGAAGAACTATCAATTGTTTGTGAAAAATTGTTAGAAAAATATAAACTTTTGAAAAAGAAAAGTTTTGCATTAAATAAAGAAAATGAGGATTTGATTTCAAAACTTGATTTGTCTTTACAAGAGAAGGTTGAGATTTCTAATGAAAGGTACACATTGAAATCCCAACTTGAACTTGCCCTAAATGAAAATAAAATTTTGAAAAATAAAAGTGATTGTGTTGAAGTTTTGAAAAAAAATGAAGTTTTATCTTCAAAACTTGTTTTTGTTTTAAAAGAAAGTAATTCTTTGGAAAACAAAATTATTTTTATTTCAAAAGAATTGGATTTGGTTTCAAAGGAAAATAAAACTTTGAAAAATGATTTGAATTCTCATGTTTGCCATGCTAGTGTAGCTTCAGCTTTTAGCATACCTATTGCATGCTCCACCACTTTTTCCATGATTGAAAATGATATATCCATGTTAAAGAAGAGTGTTGATTGTTTGGGCTCCACTTTGAGCCAATGTGCCAAGAACCACACACAGTTGGAACCTATGTTTTGAAAGAAACATACTCCACCTATGCATGCACACCATACACGGCATACACATGCTCATCATGCTCACACATATGATTCAAAGTATGCTCATGTGTACACTTGTACACATTGTGGACGTAAGGTCCATCTTACAAAATTTTGTTTTGATAGAATTATTCAAATTTTGCAAATAGATTTGTTTGGGTTAGGAAAGGAGCTAACCCCCATGAACCTAAAAGAGTATGGGTACCAAAAGTCACTCCTATTTTATTTGATATAGGTGTGGGCTCTCACATGACGTGAGATGCGTTGGTGCCTTGAGGTGAATACGTTCCGAGCTAAACGGCGACAATTTTGGATGCATCACTTTCAAGGGGAGTTCGGTTGGAGGACCACCATTGTTTGGAGATATAGAGATGTGCCCTCTTGGTTTTGGTAACTATCTCTTACTCCCATTTATGTTTTTCATGCTTTCATATTGTTGACTTTAGCATGTTTTGGTGTTTTTATGATTATTATGTTAAATGTCATGATAATTAGACTTATGACACACATATATAGTATTTGAGATACACCCGTGTTCATATGGATCCATATTTTGTGTTCTCTCTTTAGTTTAGCTATCGTGTATATCATAACTCTAAACATGTGCATTTAGCCTAATGATCATATTGGTTTTTGTTTTATGCTTCATTCTTTGATTACATGTTTAGATGCATTTGTCATTAAACTTGTGTATATACTTGTACAACTAGTGAGCCATAAATTGACTATTATATGTTTGTGCTTAAATTGCTCATTTGTACCCATTAGATATACTAGTATAGCCTAGTTTTGATGATTCATGCATTTCAAACTTGTATTCCCATTTTGTATATATATTTTTTAGATATGTGTTTAGCTTCATGTATATGTTAATTTTGTTTAAAACTTTAGATATACATGTATACACTTGAGTCATTTGTCTTTCATGCAAATTTTTATTATAGACTCATTTCTGTTTAAGGATTTGTATGTATACCTTTAGATTTAGACAAAACATACATATGCCTTGAAGTTTGAATTATTTTAATGAAAATTAAATTTTCATGATTTTCATGTTTATTAAAGAATTTCATATTGAGCTTAATTGTCTATTCTCATGATTTTGTGATCATGATTCTTACACTCACATTACTTCATGTTTTCTAATGACTTTGTTTTCATAAGTATGATATGTACTTTATAGACTTTGAGTGTTGATGATCGTGTGACTTACATGTTTTTCATGGAATATATTCTTATTTTATTCCTTACTTGAAGGATTTCGTACAAGTTTTCAAGATTATCATAAAAGTAGTTACGTATTTCTTCGTTTTGAAAGTGTTTTTCAATTATGCTAAAATTATTTTTGAACTTATTTTTGAGAACCCCTTCCATCGAAGGGTGGACGGATGGACGACCATGCCTTGTGAGCCAAATTGAAAATCTTTTTAACATGTGCATGAAAGGGAGGTATTTATGAGTTATACACTTGATCCTCATCATATTTTCAATTGGTATCTCAATTGATATTTATTTTGTATACTCATATGTTTTCTATATATGCATGCTTCAACTTTCAAATATTATCAATTTCGATTGGTATTTACATTTTTATACATATATATGTGATGTGATTGTGCTTACTATATCTTTACATCTTAAATCACAAATTTTGTTTATGCTAAACTTGATTTACTCCTTAATGTTAATTATTTTTCAATTGGTATCTCATACAAGTTTATGCATGATTTTTATTGTTATTTCATAAAGGGGGAGAAAATTTATGTTTTATCTTTCAAATTGATATCTTTCAAATAGATTTCATTTTCAATTGATATCTTACTCATACTCTTTATGATGAAAAAAATTTTGTTTTGGTATATGTTAACATTTTCAATATTGGTATCATGTTTCATTTTACATTGGTATCTATATTGATATGAGTTATGCTTACCTAAATCAATTTGGTTTTTTACTTTCAATTGGTATCAAAAACTTACAAGACATTTTTTTGGTATCAAGTTACTTTGAAATTGATTGTTACTTTCAATTGGTATCAAGATTTCTTATATATATATCTTTCAATTAGTATCAAAAATATACAATGTGTCATTTTCTATTGGTATCAAAATTTACAAGATTTTTTAAATTGGTATCAAGATACTTTCACATTGGTATCTTTTTGTATCTCAAAATTTTTGTTTACTTTCAATTGGTATCTTCAAAATGTTTTGTTTATTTTCAATTGGTATCATGATGCTTTGAAATATACCTTCATCCTAAATTGATGTATTTTTCAATAGGTATCACAATGTTTTGATTTGTATTGCTTATATGCAAGGGAAGCTTAACATCTTCTCTATATATAGATTCATGTTGAGTGTATGTCATATTGAAGTGATTGACTTTTCTTTGGTATGTAGTACACGTGTGTAGTAGGAGCTTCACATCTCCTTTTATACATTACATATTATGTTTTATGTGATTAGGGTTTAGTCATCTCTTTTCATATAAATGCATATATGCAGAGGGAGTTAACGTCTTTCCTCTTCATGAATATATATCGCATATATATCTTTATTGGTTGATTTATTTTTCACCCCTTTGTTGATGATTGACAAAAGGAGGAGAGAAATTAGGAGAATGTTTCTGAGTTTATATGCATGTTTAGAAATTCAGAGAATGATTTTGAGTTTATATGCATGTTTACTTACAACTGAAATCATATATGCATGTTTATTTACAATTGATATCGAGCATATATGTTTTTGTTTATGCAAAAGGGGAGAAGTATTCTTCAATTATGCATGTTTATGTTGAGCATTCATTACATATCTTTATGTTTATTGCTATGCATGAGTTAAGGGGGAGCTTCTATGAAGTTTAACTTTAATCCATGCATATATAACTCTATGAGTTTTGTCATCATCAAAAAGGGGGATTGTTGGCCCAGAGGCCCATCACTCTAGTTAAATCAAGAGAGCTTTACATAGCACCTCAAAATTTAGAGGAGATAGTCCAGAGCCCTTCACCGGGAATTCGACTACACTCTTTGGTTGCACTAAGTGTGTTGTTATTTGTTTTAATTCTGCATTATTTGTCACTAGATTAGCCTTACACCTATTCACCCCCATCTAGGTGTAATTTCAATGGTAGGACCATGTCAAACTGTAATCATTTTCTTAGTAAAATGAACTACAGATTAAGCCTGTTAAGTTAACATTAAACCTCTGGCAACAAGTTCCTTTTTAATATCCTGGGCAAATCTTGCTAATATCTCCAGCAGATCAAACTCCACTTGCCATTCTCTTCAATTGAATGACAGGTCCACTCAAATTGTTATTATATTCAAACACCTCTAACAGTAAATGAATCCTTGTCAAGTTAACATCATACCTCTGGCAAGTTGCTTATACAAATTCCCATGCGGAGAAGTTACGATCACTTCGAACAAAATCTCCTTCTAATTCCCCAACAAGGAATTTGGTTGTCACGTTAATGATTACCTCTAACAACTTTTCAGGAAATAATCATTTCCCTGTCGAATCTCCATAAAGTTCTTTATGTCACATTAATAATTACCTTTGACATCGTAGAGAATGCTAAATTCTCTATAACCTCTTATAGGATTCATTTTCTAACTCTCCAGCGAGTTTCTTATAGACTCCCCTTGAAGTCTATTATTACCCTTTTCAGTCCCCGGTGGACTTTCTTGGTTGTCATGTTAACAATATACCTCTGACAATTTCTTCCAAATAGCTTCCAAAGAAAATACCAATTTCCCTACGGAATTTATAATCAAAGTCCTGTTTCCCCAAGCGAAATTCTTTTTTTTTTACCCTCATGTCCAGCTTGTCACCTCTGAACAGTAAAAATTCTGAGCTTGGTGGTTTCTCAATCGGTTATGTCCATATTACCACTAAACCGATAGATAGCCAAGTCTCATCTTTCAATCTAGTAGAGACTATTCCTTTGTCGTTATGTCAAGTTCCCACCTCTGAACGGCACGGTTTTGAGTCTAGTAACTTCCAATTAGTTATGTCCGGTACCTCTGAACTGATGAATATCCAATCTCATCTTTCTCTGTCGTTATGTCCAGCTTATCACCTCTGAATGAAAAGGCTTTGTATCTGGTGATTCCTAATTAGTTATATCCAGTTCGTCACCTCTGAACTGACAGATACCCAGATCTAACTTTCTAGTTCGGTAAGGACTCTTCTCACTATTATATCCAGTTTGTTACCTCTGAACAGCGAACCCTCTTTTCCAGCGATTTCTAACTTGTTATGTCCACATTACCTCTGCTCTTTTTTGTCCCCAGTGAAGTCTCATACTCAAACTGATTTTATCATGTTCCTAACCTCTGAGTAATTTTCAGTCTACTTCCTTTGGGGAATTCTACTTAGTGAATGCTCACCCTTTTGAACACCAAAGGCAATTCAAAGTATTTTGAAATCCGAACTATCTCATTGTGGATTTACAAAAACTTTGAAGGGGTTTTGTAGACACTCAAAAAAGATAAACTCTCAGACAACTCTTCAACTAGTCTAAACAGTGTCTAACTTGTCGACATTTACAAAAGACAAGTAGCAAACAAGCTGACAACCAGTTTCTGCCTATCCCCGAGGGATAAAGCAGTGATTTGAACTCTACTGATCCAGTGAAGAGATAGTAAGCCAATGTTGCCTTTGAAGAGAGCTAACCAGTCCAATGATGCTAAGTTAGCTCAACACTTAGCCTCGCATGTGCCCAAGGAGATAACCTCGCCTAAGAGGCTAAGTTTGTCTAGCTTCACCTTGGAGCTTTTCATAACTCCACAGAGAGCTAACTGTTAGCTTCGCCTGAAGCTCTACACAACTGCGCAAAAGGCTAACTCCTAGCTTCGCCTGTAGCTTAGCACAGCTCTGCTGAGAGCTTGCTTTAAGCTTCGCCTGAAGCTTTACACCGCACTGTTGAGAGCTAACTTCTACCTTCGCTGGAAGCTTGGCACAACTCCGCTGAAGCGCCTGAGGAAGCTAGCCTCGCCTCCAATTGGCTAGCTTTGCATGAGGGGGCTAGCCTCACCTTCACTGGATAGCATCGCCTGAGGAGGCTAGCTTCGCCTCAACTGGCTAGGCTCGCCTGAGGAAGCTAACCTCGCCTCCAACTGGCTAGCCTTGCATGAGGAGGCTAGCCTCGCCTCCACTGGCTAGCGTCGCCTGAGGAGGCCAGCCAGTTGAGGCTAACCTCACCTCTAACTGGCTAGCCTTGCATAAGGAGGATAGGCTCACCTCATTTAAAAAAGACAAACTCTTAGACAACTCTTCAACCGGTCTAAACGATATCTAACTTGTCGACATTTATAAAAGACAAGTCGCAGACAAGCTGACGATCATTTTCTGCCCATCCCTGAGGGACAAAGTAACGACTTGGACTCTACTGATCCAGTGAAGCAGACAGTAAGCCAAGGTTGCCTTTGAAGAGATCTAAGTAGGCCTATGATGCTAAGTTAGCTCAACCCTTAGCCTCGCATGAGCCCAAGGGGATAGCCTCGCTGTGAGGCTAAGTTTGTTTAGCGTTGCCTTGAAGGTCTTCATAGCTCTGCAGAGAGCTAACAGTTAGCTTCAGTTGAAGCTCTACACAGCCGCGTAGAAGGCTGACTCCTAGCTTCGCCTGAAGCTTAGCACAGCTCTACTGAGAGCTTGCTTCTAGCTTCGCCTGAAGCTTTACACGACTCTGTTGAGAGCTAACTTCTACCTCGCCTGAAGCTTGGCATAACTCCACTAAGGAACAGCCTCGCCTGAGGAAGCTAGCCTCGCCTCCAACTGGCTAGCCTTGCATGAATAGGCTAGCCTCACCTCCACTGACTAGCATTGCCCGAGGATTTTTGAAATTTTTTGAGTTACTTTATTTTTTGGACTTTTCTAGTGTTTTCGGAGTCTTCTTAGATTTTAGAGTTTTACCTAGATAATTTTCTTTTTCTCTTTTTCAATCTTTTCTCCCCCACTCATTTTTCTTCTTCTCTTCTCTTCTCTTCTCTTCTTTTTCTTTTCTTTTTTCCTTTTCCTCTTCTCTTCTCTTCTTTTTCTTTTCTTTTTTCCTTTTCCCATTTTTCTCCACCACACATTTCCCCCCAAAATATCTTCTCCTCCTCACTCTCTCTCCTCCCCCCAACGCGGGTCTTCCCCAGCGCAGGACGTAGGATAGCCCGCACACGGGCCTCCCGTACTAGGTACAGGTCTCAACCCCCTCTCTCCCATTTAATCCCTCTCTTTTATCAAATCTCTCTTTAATTCTCTTTCTTTCTCACTATCTCCTTTTATCTCTCCTCCTCTCTTCTCTTGGGTGACGACCACCTCCCCAACTCCACCTGGCTGACAGCACACCACCGGCGACTTGGCCGACAACCATGACCAGCGGCGGGCCCCACTTAGCCCCCAAACTCCAATTCCCTCTCCTCTATCTCCATCTCCTCCTATTTCCCAAACCACCACCATTTCTATCTTCTTCTTCTCAACTCAACCACCACCATCATCTTCTCCAATCCAAATCCCACCACCACAACTATCAATTCCTCTTCCTTTTTCTCCCCTCTTCTCAATTTCATCACCTCCTCCACCAAATCTATCACCTCCTTCAAAACTCAATCACCCAAAATCACCTCCAACCCAACACCCCTCCAACGCCTCCCCCTCTCCTCCTTGAGTGGTCGTGCGCCAACCCGACCGCTAGTGGCCGGTGCGAGGCAACGATGCCCCTCCGGCCTCCTGGGCCCATGGCCAGGCCGTGGGTCCCTCCCCTCACAACCCCCTCTTTCTTCTTTTTCTTACTCTCTCTGAAGTTTGGAGCTTGTGGATGTAACCCCCGATCCTTGATGTATGTATCACAGTATCAGTGCTTGATACGATGTACAAAGTTGATTTGATCTTTCTGATAGTCAAATTGAGTCAGTTTCAGTTTTAGATATTATTTTCCAATATTTTAGATTTTTTAGAATTTTCTGAATTTTTTCTGGATTATTTTTGAAAAATCTTCGAATTCGATATGGACCGATACCGATAATCAGCTCTACGATTTTTAATTCACAAATGGATATGCATTCCTGAATCCATTTTTATATTATTTATTAAAATCATGTTTTCTATTTTAGCATATTTTTGGGGATTTTTCTGAATTTATCAAATATTCGGCCAAACCGGTGTCCGCCCAGTATCAGTGATATATTCCAGGATTTTTTAATTTGTAAACTAAATATAATTTCTTGAATCCAATTTCACATTGCTCCTCAGCATAATATTTCTTATTTTACTGAATTTTTGAGAATCATTTGGAACTAGTCAAACTTAGGCCTAATTAAAATATTAATTAAATAATATTGCATTCATTTTTTTAAGATATTCTTTCCTAATCTTTCTCTTTTCTTCTCCCAGAAGCCAGTTCCCACCACCTCTTACCCACCACTGACTTTCTCTTTCCCTCTATTGCTAACTCTCTCTACTCTCTCTCCCTATACATCTCTCTTCCTCTCTCTCCTCACTCACTCTTTCTCTCTCTCTTCCCCCTCTCTCCTGACCCTCTCTCCTCAACCCGACCTATCATCATGCTGCTAGTGGCCCAGACTACCACTGGCAGTCGCGTCGCCCCCGTCGGCGACCGCCAACGCCTTTAGGCACCACCAAACCACCACCCAATTTCCCCTTCTTCCTTTAACTCTTATCCTCTCTTTCTCCACCTCTCTCTCTCTCACTTTCTATTTCTCTCTGTCGGCGTCCAGTGGGACGCCGACCGCTACCGCGGTTTGTCGTCACTGGTCGGCCGCACGCGCCACTGCCGGGGGCCACCTCTAGAATCCTACATCTCCTATTTTTCATTTCCCGTTATCTTATTTTATGCTATCAACAGAGCTCATGTCCTGTAATCGTGTTACATGTACCATGTATTGTACTTGTTCTTGAAACACTGTGTACTTTAAATATAATAAATATAACTTGGGAATTGGGAAGACTTGACGGTTGATTAGATGCACTGGATCTATATTTATCCCACTGCAGGGGATAGTAGTACTGGCTACAAATTGTATATAGCTCCATGATCTCCCGTTTCTTGCTCCTCTCTTAGGGGAGGGCCTTGGTCTCATCAGCCAGGGGTCCGTTTAAGACTGTGATCTCTGATATGCACGAGATACACCTACCCGATAAGAGCTCCTTGACCATTGAGTTTTCAATTAATATAATAAAACAGTATAAATGATAGTGACATCGGGAATGCTTGTTATTTGATCACTCTCTCATTCGGATCATGGTACCCGTACGCTATGTTCGGATGGGTTCGGTCAGAATACGGGCTCCGGTATGAACTGCCAGTGACATGGGTCACTGGAAGAGATTAATTAAAATACCAGGCGGTACTGATTATTATTATTATATAAATAACATGACTTCCCCGATACATGTATAATACTATTTAGTTGTACTTGTTACTATTCTTGATATTTTATCCACTATCATGTCATCTGTATACCTTATTACACTTTCTGATATTTGTTACACTCCGAGTGGTGAAACACTAATCATGTACACATATACTCTGCATTTCATGTATTCTATTTTATATATGCCTTGTAGACATTGTTACTGTATAATCACATCACTGTAGTATGGTTATTCTGCATATTTCATATCTCTATGTTTATATTCATCATAGCACTATTATACTACAGTTATTATTAGATTCAATAAGAAATAGAAAGTAAGTAAAACTTGCTACATGATACTTATACATACTGATGTAATTAGAAACACTTAATACCTATCATACTACATATATTGAGAATCAAATATATATAGAAAAACTCTATTGATTATGGTAACATAATTTCCTAAAGTGACTTACTTATTATTTGTGATAGCACAACCCGGACATATAAACTGATATTAATCACTTAATATTGGATACTATTGTGGTAATAATATTTTTATAATAAGCTAGGTATTGATAGTGTTAAAATATGACACTTATGTATTTTTCCCGATCGTTATTATTATTATATTGTATCACTGGTATTTACATATGTATTATATATTATCATCGTGATTGCATTATTATTATATATATTACTGCTTCCTTCATTTTACCACTCACTAGGCCACTTTTTGATGACTCAATTGTGTACTCAGGGAGATATGCGATATTGTATTGTCAAATATTTCACTGGATTCATATAGGAGACTCGTCATCGATACCATTCATAGGTATCTTTATTATTTAGTCTTTATTTTCATTTTTATTTGTATTTTTATATCTATCATGATCACTAACTCCTTATTTAATGCTAGAATTATTGTGTATATTTTATTTATTCCATATACTAAGACTCAGCGTAGATACATGAGCGTATTTTCGCTCTGCGTATATATGCCGCCATAGCTTCTCTGTATCCATGGGATCGGGATATTATAGAGTGGTATCGGACCTAAGTTCACACCTGATGTGGGTAACCACTTAGGTCAATAATCGGGCTCTTACCAACGGTGCACTCAGATTTAAATTCGAACTCATCTGTATCTGATTTTGGGGATTCCAGCTATGAGTACAAGAATATCTCAGTTCGTTGATAATTCATTCATTATTTTCTAATATTCATTAATTTCATTATCATTCTAAATATACCGATTTCTACTCATTTCTCCTTCATAATCTTGATCCTTTCCTTATTAATTTGATATCGATACTAGTCACTCAGTCTCGAGTTCGTTATAGATATCAGAGTGCGCAGTGAAAGCGTCGTAGGCCCGTAACGTTCAGGCTTCAGGACTGTAAATATTATTCTCTCACCTAATTGAAATTTTGAGGATGAAATTTTTTGTAAGGTGGGGAGAAATGTAACCCCCTGATCCTTGATGTACGTATCACAGTATCAGTGTTTGATATGATATACAAAGTTAATTTGACCTTTCTACTAGTCAAATTGAACCGGTTTCAGTTTTAGATATTATTTTCTAATATTTTAGATTTTTCAAAATTTTCTGAAATATTTCTAGATTATTTTGGAAAATCTCCGAATTCGGTGTGGACCTGTACCAATAATCGTCTCTAAGATTTTTAATTCACAAATGGAGATGAGTTTCTTGAATCTGTTTTCATATTATTCTTTAAAATCATTTTCTACTTTTGCGTATTTTTGGGAAATTTTTTTAATTTATCAAAATTCCGGCCAAACCGGTGTGGCCCAGTATCAGCGATACATTCCAGGATTTTTTAATTTGCAAACCAGACAGAATTTCTTGAATCTAATTTCACATTACTCCTCAGCATAATATTTCTTATTTTACTGAATTTTTGAGAATCATTTGGAACTAGTCAAACTTAGGCCTAATTAAATATTAATTAAATAATATTGGGTTTATTTTTTTAATTTATTCTTTCCTAATCTCTCTCTTTTCTTCTCCCAGAAGCCAGTTCCCACTGCCTTTTACCCTACCAACGACTCTCTTTCCCTCTATTTCTAAATCTTTTTCTCTACTATCTCTCTCAGTACATCTCTTTCTCCCTCTCTCTCCTCCCTTTCTCTCCTCACCCTCTCTCCTCAGTCCTCACCCTCTCTCGGCCTGACCCGTCACCGCGCCGCCGGAGGCCCAGACTGCCATCGGCAGTGCCCTCGCAGGTGACCGCAGGGCCGTTAGGCGCCACCAAACCACCACCCATTTTCCCCCTTCTTCCTCTAACTCTTCTCCACCTCTTTCTCTCTCTTTCTATCTCTCTCCGTCGGTGGCCAGAGGGTCGCCGATCGATGTCGCGGTTCGCCGTCGTTGGCCGGCCGCGCGCGCCACCACCGGGCCTCCACCTCGCTCTCTCCTCCTTTTCTTCCTCTCTCATTTTCTTTTTCTTTTTCTCTTTCCTTCTCTCTCTACACGGTCGGCCCTCCGCCGTCGGCCGCGCCGCAGGTCACCTAAGGACGCGCCGCTGGCCACCCGGGGCCTCGCCGTCGCATGCAACAGCGCCCACAGCCCCTGGCACTGCCGCTCTCCCCTGCCTCTCTCGTCTCTCTCTCCGCTCTCTCATTCTCTCTCTCTCTATTGTGTTAAACCCAATAAAGCCAAACCTGAATACTTAAACCCAATACCCCATCAACCCATTTTACTTAAGTCAAATGGGTATGGGTTATAGATCTGAACCCAACCCATTAGCCACCCATACCCGCATCCAAATTAAATCAAGATAAAACTACAAAAAAAAACCTGATAATTTATAATATTTGCATTTGAGATATTTTTATTATATAATTAACCCATATTACTTTTAGTGTTTAGGCGATATCTGGAGCATTCAGACTCTGAATAGGACAATTCTAGAGCCGTTGCAATCATAGAAAGACAAACTACTCCCTGTAATAGCTATGTGAGTGTTTTCTCTTATAAATTATATTTTATTGTGTCAGCATTGTTTTTGTCACTGTCTCCACATTATATTTTCTTAATCACGTGTTAATCTACATAACTTAAAATTGGTATTATCTTTCATTCCTGACTCCTCCTGCATAATATACATATCATTTTTAGGACAGCTTGCATTTAGAATCAGCTAGGATCTTGCATGTCTATTAGAAGTAGTAGAACTTTTTCTGTAGGAGAAACTTCAACACCTATGATCCCTAACATTTATGAGACACTTAACACAATCCTTAACAAGATAGAAAAGATGGACCGACAGCTACAAGAAGTTAGAGATCAGGTTGATGTCAATTGTAGGGATCTAGCAACCCGAATTAGTAGGCTAGAAACCAATCGGAGGAGAACTACGGAGGAGGATAATTCTCGAAACGGCAGTAGGTCTCCCAGGCCTGAGCAAGTTCAACCCCACTATACAGCTGACGCTGATGCCCAGTACATCAAGAGCGTTAAAGTCGATGTCCTTCCTTCGACAGGCGCTTGAACTCTCAGGTTTATATAAATTGGTAGTTGGCTATGGACAGATATTTTCGTTGGCATGACATGTCTGAATCAAGAAAGATTCGATTGGTCATGATGAAACTAACGGGACAAGCTGGACAATATTGGGAAAACCTTGAGAGGATGATGAGGTACAGAAGGAAAGACTCAGCGGACACTTGGGAAAGCATGAAAGAGAAGCTTATGTTGAAATATGTTCCACCGTCATTCAATCAACAATTATTAGACAAATGGAATCGATGAACTCAGGGAAACAAGTCAGCCACTGATTACATTACTAAATATGATGAATATTTGAATCGGTATGGAGCTATCGAGTTAGAGTCTCCCGAATAGACCCTATCTAGGTTCAGGTCCGGTCTCAGGCAAGGTTCTAAATATCAGATATCGGGATCGTATCGGATGGGAGTTTTTCGTATCGGATATCGGATATCGGGGGAGATATCGGGGATACGCGCGCATATCGGGCGTTCATATCAGACACTATATAATGGGATACTGATAACTAAAAGTTGGTTTAGAGTCATAGATATCATCTACCTAATAAAAATGATGTAATATGCTTGCAAAGACAGTAAAAAATAATAATATACATTTGCACGCAATCGTGCAATAAATAAGTTATTTCATATCGGGCGATATATCGGGTGTTTTATCGGCCAATATCAGGCGATTTATCGGTCGATATTTCAAATATCGGCCGTTTTTTGCTGCAAATGATATGGCGAACGATTTCTCCATATCGTATCGGCAGCAGGCAAAAAATGAGATATCGAATGATATCTCAACCGATTCGGCCAATATTTAAAACAGGGGTCTCAGGGATGATTATCGCCGAGAGCTCATCGCTCGATGCATCATGACTCTAGAATGCATATCAGCTAGTCACCGACTTAGATGAGTCTAGAGGATCCTATTTTAACCGAACTGATTTTAGAGATAACATTAAAACTGTCACTACTGGCAAGCCAAGCTTTAGCCGATCTATTCCTACCCTAAGCAAACCTACCTCCAGTTTCTCTAGTGTCAAACCAGCAGGCCCTTCTGGTGCAAAGCTCATCGCATCCAAAATGAGAGCGATTAGTGAAGCAGGAAACGCCAACCCAAGAACCCAATGCTACAGGTGTCAAGGTTATGGACACCTTGTCAATCAGTGCCCGAGTCAAACTAAAACCCTCTTCGTAGAAATCTCATTGAAGATATAGAAGGAGGATGATGGAGAAGTGGTTGTACACCAACAAGATGATGACTCAGATACCTCTATCGAAGAGTATTATGAATTCAATGGGTGCATCAGAACTGTGAAAATGACGAGCATGCCTTCTAGTGTAGGTCGCACCTAATTAGGAGTGGTTAGGTGCACTTTAACCCAGCCTGAACCACTCAACGACTGGAGAAGGACTGCCATATTTCAAACTTGCATAAAAATTGACAACAAGAACTGCAAGGTAATAGTGGATAGTGGCAGTTGCATCAACGCTGTTGCGTCAAAGTTAGTCATCGCCTTGGGGATGAGACCGGTGAAGCATCCAAACCCCTACAAGGTCATATGGATTGACGCTACATCCATAGATGTTCAAGAGAGATGTCAAATTTCCATCCAGTTTGCCACACACACAGATAATGTGTGGTGTGACATACTCCCCATGGATGTTGTCATATCATTTTGGGTCGACCATGGTTATTCGACTTAGACGTGACCATATATGGACGTACCAACCAATGTTCGTTCGTCCATAACGGAAAAAGGGTGAAAATTATGCCGAATCAACCGAAACCGCCAACCCGAGAAAAGGGGTTGACAAAGGGAAAGACAAAATAGATGTCCTAAATCCTGAAAAAAAGGTGATAAGGGCAAAGGTAAAAATGATGTAAAACTAACCTGGATCGCAATCACCTTCAAATCGTAACCGAATTTTGAAATTCAAAGTAGGATAAAATTTCAGGTTTTCACCCCTTACGCGGGCTTCTCATCCAAAATTTGAGAGCAGATAAACTCAAGAATTAAACCGGATAATTTGAGAAAATTTTAATCATTCAATAATCCCAATGAAACAGTCTTTGGGGCCTTATATAAGTTTTACAAAAGATGACTACTGAGAAATAACCGATGTGGTACAAACGTCCACAACCTACTACAGAAAATAAAGCTAAAACGAAAGAACATCTACTACAAATAAATCTGAAACAAAACCAATTTAAAACCAAAGAAATACATTGCGTCGCTTCCTGAAGTATACTCGATCGAATCGGCCCTTAAGCGGCATGATGTTCTCATCAATTCCCCCGGTGAAAAGGACTCGACCCCGTCGAGCGTGGGGGACAGAACTGCTGCTGGCTCTGATAGCGCTCCAGTCGATCGGGATCAAGATGCCTAAGGTCTCCCTCGGTAATCCAAGAATTTTCTGAATCAGATTTTCCTTTCCACTTAATGAGATAGTATCGCGTCCCTCCGTCTCTAGCAGAGACAATCTAATCATCTAAGAGAGAATCTATATTTTCTATTGCATAGGACAGTTTAGGGGGAAGTGGAGGTAGTGGGGGGCTCTCAGAAAGAAGGTCTTGACTTGGCTCATCTACGAATGGGTCATAAAGGATATCAAAGATACCTCTATATGGAACCAAATCCTCAACATTAAAAGTGCAACTGATGCCAAAGTCCGGTGGGAGATCCACCACATAAGCTTTTGAATTGATTTTCTTGAGGATCTTCAGAGGCCCTGCGCTTCGCGCGTGTAATTTCCTCACGGTTCCCAGAGAAAACCGCTCGGGTCTCGTGCGAACCATCACATAATCTCCGACGTTAAAAGTTCTTAATTGACTATATGGATCTGTAGAAGCTTATAATCAGCATTATTTTTCATTATCTTTTCTCTGATCTCCTCATGTAATGCACGTATATGAGATGTAGGGGCTGTTTGGTTGCAAGGAAGTGGGCAGAAGTAAGGAAATAGGGAAGTATAATTGCTCACTTCCCTATCTATCCAAACACCGGAAAAGGAAAATAAGAAAACGCATTTTCCTTTTCTCTTTTCTCTTTTACACAATCATTTCCTCACTTCCAGAGTGCTACAGTTAATTTTGTGGTCATGTAAATCTCATTTGTAATAAGTTACAGTACAAGACAGTTAATTTTTTGATCATGTAAATCTCACTTGCATTCTAATCACAGTCCATTTTTTATTTTTCTTAATTAATTTTTATTTTAATATTATTTTACGGTCAACTTTGTGGTCAACTTTTTCACTTTCACTTTCACATTACCATTCAAACACTGGAAAAGACAAAACATTTTTCAAACCACACTTCTCAACAACACCCAAACACCAGAAAACTTATTAACCAATTCCCAAGTTCCAAAGGGAATTATTACCACTTCCTCAATTCCTCACTTCCTCACTTCCACCCTTAACCAAACAGGCCCGTAAATGCTGATGCAATCTGATATCCTAGAATGATGATGAGCCATAAGAATTAAGTCAACTGGTTGCCTGGGTTTTAAACTATTTATTATTTCAAAAGGACTAAGACCTGTAGTCCTATTGATAGACCCATTATATGCAAATCAGTCATAGGCAAAATAAGATCCTAAGTTTTCAAATTTTCCCCAACTAGACACCTAAGGAGATTTCCTAGAGTCCTATTTACTACCTCGGTTTGACCATCTGTCTGTGGATGAAAGACTGTTAGAATTTCAGTTTGGTGCTTATCTTGTGTCAAAGTGTTTTCTAGAAGTAGCTAACAAACTTAACGTTCCTATCGGACACCATAGTTTAGGTATCCCATGCAACTTGACGACATTATCAAAGAACAAGACGTCTACTCGAGACGCATCTGAGGTCTTAGAACACAGGATAAAGTGAGCCATTTTCGAGAATCGATCGACTACTACTAGGATAGAGTCATGCCTTTTATGAGTTTTTAGCAATCCTACTATGAAATCTAGGCTCACGTCTTGCCACGAGCAATTGGGTATCGGGAGGGGAGTGTAAGGCCCGACGATTTGCTTTTGTTGCTTGGCCAGTTGGCATGTGCGACATTGGCTAACTATCTTAGCGACATCTCTTTTCAAACTCAGCCAGTAGAATCTATGTTCAACAGCCTCAATTATCTTGTTCTGACCGAACTGTTCAGCCAGACCTCCAGCATGTACTTCCCAAGAGAGAAAATCCCTGATGGACGTGCGGGGAATACTTAGCTTACGAAATCTAAATAAATAACCATCTTGTAGAAGAAAACCGTACATTTCACGAACTGGGTCGTCTCGTAACGTGACATAAATTTTCCCAAAGTTGGGACATGAGTCATACTCTGTTCTTAACTTTTCGAATCCAATCACTTCTGTACTCATAGTTACCAACGTCATGACACGTCGGCTGAGCGCATCGGCAGACTTATTCTCAATGCCTGTCTTGTGCTTGAGAACAAATGTGTAATCCTGCAAGAACTCCACCCATTTGCTACGTCTCGCATTCAATCTCTTCTGGGAGTTGAGATACCTTAGCGTTTCATGATCCGAATACAGCACAAATTCATGCGGTAATAGATAATGCCTCTAATAGCGCAAAGCCTGTATAACCGCATAAAATTCTTTGTTACATGTGGAGTATCGTTGTCGGGCATTATTTAGTTTTTCACTGAAATAAGCAACGGGATGGTTTTCCTGACTCAGTACACCACCTATTGCCAGTCCTGATGTGTCACACGTTACTTCAAATGCCTTCGAAAAGTTAAGAAGACGCATTACAGGAGCTTCCGTCATCATCCTCTTAATTTCAGTGAAAGCCTTAGAGGCGGCAGGAGTCCACTAGAACCCCTCGCTTTTTAAACAGTCAGTTATAGGTACCATAATAGCACTAAAATTCTTTATGAACCGACGGTAGAAGGTGGCTAACCCGTGAAAGCTCCTGACTTCCTTAATCATTCGGGATTGTGGCCGCTTGGTTATTGCTTTCACCTTCTCAAGGTCCGCGGAAAACCCCTCGGATAAAACCACAAATCCTAGGAAGATAACCCTGCCTATACAGAATCACACTTTTTTGAATTTGCATAAAACTTCTCAGTCTGGAGTATGCAGAGGACTTGCCTCAGATGTCTCACATGTTGCTCCTGAGTTTGGTTGTAGATCAGTATATCATCAAAATATACAACTACGAATTTACCGATAAAGGGTCGAAACAATTGGGTCATCACTCTCATGAAGGTGCTAGGATCATTGGACGGTCCAAAGGACATAACCAACCATTCATACACCCGTCTTTAGTTTTAAATGCAGTTTTTCATTCGTCCCCTGGCCGGATTCTAATTTGGTGGTACCCGCTCTTAAGATTAATTTTGGAGAAAACTGTGGCACCTGACGTCAGATCCAGCATTTCATCAAGACGGAGAATGGGGAAAGGCCAAAAGTGGGAACTGCACATGGGCTTAAGCTCTCTTTGATGAACCCCTTGTCGAGTAACTCTTCTACCTATCGCTGTAACTCCGCATGTTCAGTTGGGTTCATTCTATAGTGGGGCAGGTTGGGTAAAATTGCTCCTGGGACTAAGTAAATAGCATGTTGAATGTCTCGCATTGGGGCCAACTCACCTGGAAGATCTTGTGGGAGGGTTTCAGAAAAATCCTCCAGAATTGGTTTAATGTGCTCAGGAATCTGCTCCTCGATATAGAGGAGGTTATCTTCCTAGGATTTGTGATTTCATCCAAGGGGGTTTCCGCGGACCTTGAGAAGGTAAAGGTAATAACCGAGTGGCCGCAGCCCCAAACGATTAGGGAAGTTAGGAGCTTTCACGGGTTGGCCACTTTCTACCATCGGTTCATAAAGAATTTTAGTGTTATTATGGCACCTATAACCGACTGTTTAAAGAGCGAGTGGTTCCAGTGGACTCCTGCTGCCTCCAAGGCTTTCACTAAAATTAAGAGGATGATGACGGAAGCTACTGTAATGCGTCTCCCTGACTTTTCGAAAGCATTTGAAGTAACATGTGACGCATCAGGACTGGCAATAGGTGGTGTATTGTCAGGAAAGTTACCCCGTTACTTATTTCAGTGAAAAACTAAATGATGACCGACAACGATATTCCACATATGACAAGAAATTTTATGCGGTTATACAAGCTTTGCGTTACTAGAGACATTATCTGTTACCGCAGGAATTTGTGTTGTATTCAGATCATGAAGTGCTAAGTTACCTCAACTCCCAGAAGAGACTGAATGCAAGACATAGTAAATGGATGAAGTTCCTGCAGGATTACACATTTGTTATCAAACACAAGGTAGGCATTGAGAATAAGGTCGTTGATGCGCTCAGCCGACGTGTCATGACTTTGGTAACTATGAGTACAGAAGTGATTGGATTCGAGAGGTTGAGAGAAGAGTATGACTCATGTCCCGACTTTGGAAAAATTTATGTCACGTTACGAGATGGCCCTATTCGTGAAATGTACGGTTTTCTTCTACAAGACGGTTTTCTATTCAAATTTCGCAAACTATGTATTCCCCACACATCCCTCAGGGATTTTCTCTCTTAGGAAATACATGTTAGGGGTCTGGCTGGACATTTCGATCAGAACAAGACAATTGAGGTCGTTGAACACTGATTCTACTGGCCGAGTTTGAAAAGAGATGTCGCTAAGATAGTTAGCCAGTGTCGCGAGTGTTAACTGGCCAAGCAACAAAAAACAGATTGTCGGGTCTTACACTTCTCTCCCGTTACCCAATTGCCCGTGGCAAGACGTGAGCCTAAATTCATACTAGGATTGCCAAAAACTCAGAAAAGTCACGACTCTATCCTAGTAGTAGTCGATCAATTCTCGAAAATGGCTCACTTTATCCCGTGTTTCAGGACCTCATATGCGTTTCGAGTAGCCGTCTTGTTCTTTGATAATGTCGTCAAGTTGCATGGGATACCTAAAATCATGGTGTCCGATAGGGACGTTAAGTTTGTTCGCTACTTTTGGAAAACACTTTGATACAAGATGGGCACCAAACTGAAATTCTCCACAGCCTTTCATTCACAGACAGATGACCAAACCGAGGTAGTAAACAGGACTCTAAGAAATCTCCTTAGGTATTTAGTTGGGGAAAATTTGAAAACATGGGATCTCATTTTACCTATGACTGAATTTGCATATAATGGATCTGTCAATAGAACTACAGGTATTAATCCTATTGAAATAGTAAATAGTTTTAAACCCAGGCAACCAGTTGACTTAATTCCCATAGCCCATCATCATTCTAGGGTATCAGACTCTGTATCAGCATTTGCATCTCATATACGTGCATTACATGAGGAGATCAGAGAAAAGATAATGAAAAATAATGCCGATTATAAAGCTTCTGCAGATCTACATCGCCGATTAAGAACTTTTAGTGTCGGAGATTATGTGATGGCCCGCATGAGACCCGAGTGGTTTCCTCCAGGAACCGCGAAGAAATTACATGCGCGAAGCGCAGAGCCCTTCAAGATCCTCAAGAAAATCAATTCAAATGCTTATGTGGTGGATCTCTCACCGGACTTTGGCATCAGTTGCACTTTTAATGTTGAAGACTTGGTTCTATATAAAGGTACTTTTGATACCCCTTCTGACCCATTCGTGGACGAGTCAAGTCAAGACCTTCTTTCTGAGAGCCCCCACTACCTCCACTTCCTACTAAATTGTCCTATGCAATAGAAAATATAGATTCTATCTTAGATGATTAGATTGTCTCTACTAGAGACGGAGGGACACGACGTTATCTCATTAAGTGGAAAGAAAAACCTGATTCGAAAAATTCTTGAATTATCGAAGGTGACCTCCGGCATCTCGATCCCGATCGACTGGAGCGCTATCAAAGCCAGCAACAGTTCTGTCCCCACGCTCGACGGAGTCGAGTCCTTTCCACCCGGGGGAATTGATGAGGACATCATGCCGCTTAGGGGCCAATTTGATCGAGTATACTTCAGGAAGCGACGCAATGCAGTTCCTTGGCTTTAGATTGATTTTATTTTAGATTTATTTGTAGTAAATGTTCTTTCGTTTTAGCTTTATTTTCTGTAGCAGATTTTTTTTTTGGACGTTTAGTACATCAGTTATTTCTCAGTAGTCATCTTATGTATAGCCTATATATAAGGCCCCCCTAGAGTATTTCGTTGGGATTATTGAATGATTAAAAGTTTCCTCAAATTATCCAGTTTAATTTTTGAGTTTATTTGCTCTCAAATTTTGAGTGAGAAGCCCGCGTAAGGGGTGGAAACCCGAAATTTTATCCTGCTTTGAATTTCAAAATTCGGTTATGATTTGAAGGTAATTGCAATCCAGGTCACTGTTACATCAAAGATCCAGAGTACAAAACAAAGATGAGAAGGTCCCCAAGACATTTGAATCACTAAAATTTAGGAGAGGTATTTTTATCGGATGAAAATTTAAAAATATGTAAAAGTTGTTACAATTGCATTTTAAGACACATATAAGTGAAGCTAAGACAAGAAAGAAATAACTAAAAATAAAAGTTCGTCACCCCTGAGTATTTCAAGAAGGCTCTGAACTGCTCATGAATAGTGCATTAAATTTATATTTTATAATTTTGGATGTTTCCTTTTTCTGGCAACAACTCAAAAATATCATTTAGCCAATGAAAATTTAGAAAATAAATTAATGGTCACCATTCCTGGCACATCATTGATACAGGTAGTTTTTAACTAAAGGAACTGTGTCCACTTTTTAAAATTTTATTGGGTCCTGCTATTATATAGGAGAACAAAATTCTTTTAGATAAAAGCATGTAGAGAAGAAATTGTGTGTGACATCAATGTCTGTTCCATTACTATGATGGTGCCTTTCTTCACTTGGATCTAATGAGCTTGACAGTCTTTATTTGCACGAACTGTAAGGAAACTGCATGAGCTGAGAACCATAGAAGGAATTTCCTTGTGCATATTCGTCAAATAAGCCTTTTTCCCAACAGCTTTGGAAAATAACTATAGATTTTGGATATTCCATGTAGAGATTGTCAGCGGGCAACCCAATATCACCAAGGAGGGCATGCCAAAATTCAACAGAAACTATGGCAAGCTTTCGTTAATCCTTAAAGACCAAGAAAACCAACCGCATTGGCAGTGGGGTTTTAAGTTCATCAACTAGGAGAAAAGAAATATTATAAACATGCTACCAAAGTAAACGATATACCCTATCAAGTTATGATGAAGAGAGAGAAATGATAACATTTGTGAAGGTTGTTTAGAAAAAATGACTTTGTCTGAACAGAGGCTTATAACTTTAAGTAACTCCAACAGTTTTGATTTATATAGAAATTGCAATTCATATATAACATCAGAATTTTTAAGTAATATATAGAATTAAAATCCTGATCCAGCATACGGTGACTCTCTCGCATAAAGGGGAAAAGAAACCTATTATTAGTTTCATATAGGACTTCTATCTATACAGAAAATAAAATAAATTTTCTGATTTTATAAGTTAGTTGTTAGCATGTTTTTGCAGACATATTCTTCATGCTTTATAATTTGGAACACAAAATAATTCAGCTCGGATCAATAAATTCTGAAAAGAAAAGCCTATTTCCTATTAGACAGGATCTGCAGTGCCATGTATTCAATATAGCCCATGTTTAGTGTGAACCACTGCAAGTGACCATATAGTGATACCCATCATGCCTGTAATTGAGGATCATGATGTAAAAACATAAAGTCCATACTTCTACAAACTGTCCACCATATAAGTTCCGCAATTAAATTGACACAAGTATCTTTTAACAAATTTGAGATGTTATGTTAAGCACACAGCACAGTCCTAGAAAGTGACACTAGTAAAGCTTATGAATTTGGAGTAAAAAGATTAAGAACTCCAAGTAATTACTAACAAAAAAAAAATCAACATTTGTAGTTTTAAAGGAGAAAAAGCACACCTTACTAAGCATGACAACAAGAAATCCATCTTCGCTGACTTTGTTCTCTTCCAATGTGCTCTCATCCTTTAACACCTTACCGTTGTGGATCAACAATTGTTGCCCCCATGGATAGTTATCGCTCGCTTGTACTTCCTCGATATTTTTTTCACAGCCATGATCTACAGGGCCATGGATTAAGAAAACAATGTCAACACACTCTATGGTTCAAGGCAGCATTGCCAATCAGCTCCCCTCACCAAAAAAATGACAAACATCAAATAAAAATTCTGATCAGCGGCAGTCCAATCTTTGCAAAGGCTTTGTACTTCCTTCTCATATTCATATTTCCTTCTTAGAGTATGTACTTTGTGATTCTAACCTGTATGGCTCTACTGCATTGCATAAATCCTTAATACTATTGTGTCCTCGTAAAACCCCAGTTGATGCCACTCCCTTTCAAAAGGAAAATGCTACAAATTATAGGAGTTGGACCTAAAATTAGTGTAAGAGCCTCCAACCTTGACTTTCAATTAATTCAATTATTTTATGTGTTTGATACCAGTCAATTTCTATCATTTTGCGAGGATGAAACATGCACTCACCAGCTTGAAGCAATCAGAGTACAACTTAACAAAACAAACCCTTTTAAAGAAGAAAATAAAACGGAACTGCCCAAAAGAGTACATTCATCAAAAAGAATAGTAACCTGGACCACATCTTTAAAAAATTCCAGCTTTTACTCGCATCAATTAAATGTAACAGTAAATCTATCCCAAAAATTCACTTAATTATTTGCCTGAAATTTTCCCATCCAAATAGATTAAACGTGCGAATAAAATACAGATGAAACCACCAATCTAACTAGCAATCGATCGAGCAATGCATATAACAATATCATTAATCGGTGAATAACAGAAAAAATATCGGAGAAAATCGATGAAGAGATTCAAACCGTGTCATTGGGCTGCACTCGGATTTCGAAGTGGGTCCCCTTGAGAGTCTTCACCGTTAGCTTCATGGCGGTCTCCTCGATCGAGACCTTCAGAGATTTTAATGAAGATCTTTTTCCGTTTCGAATTTATTCAGAGAGATTGAACCCTAGAAGGAAACGCGCGGGGTGGGGAATCTTTTCTAGAGCGAGGGCCGCGCGAGAGATCCCCACGTGCAGATATCGTGACGTTGGCATGGGTTGATAAGGGTCCCGAATTTGTGGGACCAGGGCATGCGCACCCCCTTGAACTTGACAGGTAATGATGAGTTGGGTGCCTGATCTACGGGGTTTGTGTTGGTACCGCGTCATGACTGGAAATTTTACCCAACTGCTCGATCCCAATTCGATGCCGAACCGAATCAAACCTATTCAAAACCCCTATCGAATATTTAAGAGTAAGAGATGATTGAAATTCTTACCCAATATAATTTTGGGATCGGGTGTGGATAAAACAAAATCGGCCTCGATCCTTATCCGTACTTAACCTGAAAATATAATGATTAGGGAATGGATTTTGTAACACCCGATTTTAATTAATTTTGATTATATATTTTTTCTATTTAAAATTTTTCTTTATCATATGATTAATGAAAACTTAGAGAATAAATCTCTATTTGTTGTAAGTAATATATATATATATATATATATATATATATATATATATATATATATATATATATATATATATATAGGTGGATGTGAATAATGAAGGTATATACATGTAAATACCTTGGTGTACACATATGAATACATGTATATTATATTGTAGTGGTCAAATTCTGAGCCACACCAGGATCACGACACGTGTCCTTCACCATCAGAATCTCCCGAAGACAGCAATTCCCCTAAGAGCAGCATCCAGAACACTCCAGAGACTATTGCCTTCTCCGAGGGAATTGATTGTCCCGAAGGTGTTCATCCTCCCTCAATTTTCCCGACTGATCAAGACAACCTCAGCAAATAACTCCTGTGACGTTCGCTACTCCCATAGAGTCAGATACACTGTCAAGCCATTCCACGTTTCAAACGTTGCAATGACTCCAAATTCAGTACAGACTGCAATATAAGATAGCAGGAATCACTCTCTCAATCATGAGCATAACCCAGGCTGTTACAAAAAAATCGCAACGTACATATAATGAGGACGAGTTTCCAGATGTATTCGAAGAGATATCAGGACTTCTACCTGACAGAGTATTGTAAATCACTTACAGGGGGGGTGAATAGGTGATGGCTAATCTAATGGTCACTTAATGCGAAATTAAAACTAATATGATGCAAACTAAAACTTCTTAAACTAAACACCACGTATAACACAAGAGTGTAGCCGGATTCCCCGTGAAGGGCTCTGACTAACTCCTCAAGATTCCTCTAAATAAGAGTTGAGGTGCCGCGTTGGCTCTCTTGGTTGAATACAAGTGTTAACAAACAATCCCCAAGCATATATCAATAAGCACAATGTATATCAAGCATATAATGATAAAGACAATAAAGCATGCAAGATATAAAGACAAGTAAGAGATAGAGAGAGTAATCGCAAACACGGGATATTTGTTTTGAGGTTCGAGCACACTTGCTCTACGTCCCCGCCTTCAACACTATGAAGGATTTTCACTAAAATCGATCCCACCGGATCACTCGGTGCCGCAACACTACAAGGCGAGTTCACACTTGAACTCCTTGGACTCTCTAGTCCGTACACACCGCAAGCTCATAAGCTCCCTCGCCGAGGCCGCACCTCAAACACCGAGTTCACACACGAACTCGAAAACACCGCGAACACACTCATCCGCCTCCTCAAAGCAAAGATGGAACTTTGTGATCACAACACTTTGATCACCTAAAATCCTCTCACAACAAATATCCCTATAGGTAGATATAGCAATGGATAGCTCAAGTGTTTGTGTGAGAAAACTAGGATTGAAATGGTGGAGAAAAACTCAAGAAAATCACTTTTCAAAACACTCTTGAAAATCTCTCCTTTTGATATGGCAATTTAGCTCTTAAACAAGTGGAGATAAACACCTAATAGAGTTGGAAAAACTGGTTCTAAACCCACTTGAAAATCTTGGGGAAAACAGCCCCAAAAGCCCCCTTTAAATAGGTCTAGCCGTTGGGCATTTTTTCAACCCAAGCGGCCTGGCGGTCGACCGGACCGGTCGACCGCCAACGGTCAGAAATCTGACCGTTGGGGCGTCGTTCGACCGGCCCAGTCGACCGTTGTCTGGAATAGAGAACAGAGTTCTCTGCCGGTCGATCGGCCCGGTCGACCGGGGTTTTCCAGAGAGCAGAAGCTCTCTGCGGTCGACCGAGGTCGGTCGACCAGCCCTCCAGCCAGAACTGGCGTGCACGTCTGTGCACGTCGGTCGACTGACTCGGTCGACCGACTTCAAGCTCGGTCGACCGGTCCGGTCGACTGACAAAAGCCAGACAGGTCAGTTTTGAGATTGAAAAACTTGGTTTTTATTTCTTAAATAAATCCCATAAAATTACCAAAAATCTACAAAAATAGTTTTAACATTATACTTTGATAATCAAACATGCTTGAACAAAATCAAGGCATGTTACAAACAACTTGAACTATTTTTGTAACTTAGAAATTTTGGCTAAAAACGAAAACTGTATTTTTTTCAAAATTGATTTTTTCAAAACTTCTTCAAATACAAAAACAAGATATTTTAAACACTTTGAAAGCATAGAGTGCATGTATATGATCCACTACACAAACATGATAAAATATCTATATTTTTGATAATAAGCACTAAATATGGTTTTGGTTAAATACATGTAAACTTTGAATGCCAAAAACCAAACCGGTATTTTTCAAAAAGAAAACTCTTTTGTATTTTTTTAAAATAAAATTCTTTTATGAAAAACTTATCTAAATCAAGAGTGTGTGTGTATATGGTATACTTGAGCAATCCGCCAACTATTCTATTCTTTACATTTTAACTACAAACAAAATCTTATAAAAATAAACCTAGACACAAGTCTTCTTCTTGAAGTCTTCACTTGAAGTCTTCTCATCTTCTTGACTTGGTCCAAACATGATCCAAAGAACTAGACTCCTCTTGAGTACTTGATGTGGTCTTGATGCACAAGCTCTTGAATCAAACCGTGTTAGCTTCAAAACTTGACTTTAAATCCTTTGTTGAAGCTACACACCTACTAAGATCTTGATCACAAATCTGAGACTATATAAACACAAGATCATTAGTACTATAACTACATGAGTTGATCATCATCAAAACTAGAGTGATAGGCCTTTGGGCCAACAATCTCCCCCTTTTTGATGATGACAAAACTCATGAAGTTATATATGCATAGATTAAAGTAAAGCTTCAAAGAAGCTCCCCCTTAACTCATGCATCTCAATAAACAATAAGATATGGCAATGAAGCACAAAAACTACCCAAACATGTATGCAAAAATACGGAGATAAAACATGCATAAACAAGCATTAAACACATCAAATTCTTTTTCTCCTATTTGCATAACAAAACATATATGCATAAACATAAATCAAAACATGCATATATACTAAAATACTTCTCCTCCTTTTTGTCAATCATCAACAAAGGGGTTAAAGTAAAAAACAAATGTTCTCCCCTTTGTGTCAAAAGCAAGAATCAATAAAGGGGTGACATTAAACAAATCAATAAAAGATATATGTGATATACATTCATGAAGAGGAAGACGCTAAGTTAACTTCCCTACATATATGCATTACATGAAGGAGGGATGACAAGCCCTAATTCACATAACGCATAATATGTAATGCATAAGAGGAGATGTGAAGCTCCCCCTACACACGTGTACCGCATAAAGAAGAGTTGTCAAGCTCCTCAATATAAGATACACTTAACATGAATCTATATGTAGAAGAGATGTTAAGCTCCCCTTGCATATAGGCAATATAAATCAAAACATCTTTAATTTTCTCATTAAAACAAAATTTTGAAGTTTCTCAATAAAACAAATTTTGAGATATCCTAGAAAATCAAATTTTAAGATATCATATAAACGATTTTTTTTTTTAAAGGTACCACTTGTAATCAAATTGTAAGATACCAATTGTAAATAATCATTACAAATTTTGAATTTTAATCAAAAATAGAATCATATTGATACCAATTGAAAATTATTGCATATTTTTTATATCAATAAAAATATCAATTTTAAAAATAATGCATAAGCTTATTAAAACAATCAATTGAGATACCAATTGAAAATAAGGATTTGAATCAAGCTTAGCATAAACATACTTTGTACTTTAAATATGTAAATCGATTTTAACCAAGCACAAATAAATCATATATATGTATGAAAATGAAAATACCAATAGAAATTGATATTATGAAAATTATGAAGCATACATATATAGGAAACAAAATATGAGTATATACAAAAAAAATATCAATTGAAATGAAGTATATAACTCATAACCTACCACCCTTTTATGCACAAGATAAAATATTTTCAATAAGGTTTGCAAGGCATAATCGCCCATCCGACCACCCATGACGGTGTTGGTAGGGGTTTTCAAAATAGAGTTTGAAAAATATTTTAGCATTGAAAATTACTACCAAATGAAGAATAATAACTAGTTAAAAGTAATTTTTAAACACTAGTTAAAAATCCTTTAAAATCATGAAACCAAATAATTCATTCATGAAGCATGCTAAAAACACAAGAATTGACACTCGGAATATATAAATCTCAAAATATCTCATGAAAACAATGTCATGAGTAAACAAATGAAATGTGAGTGCACCATAATCATGTGAGTAGCATTTTCATGAAACTAAGCAATAAAGCTCAAAACAAAACATGAATATCATTTTATCAAACAAATCATGAAAGTTTATTTTCATATAAAGATGAAAATCATAAAAATTCATTTTTTATCTTAAAAACAAACTTTTAGTTATATGTATGTTTTATCCAATCCTAACAATATGCATACATATCCCAAACATAAAATGAGTCCATAAAGTAAATTGCATGAAGGCAAATGACTCAAGGGGTATACATGTATATTTATTAGTTTTGACTAAAAATAGCATATACATGAAGTAAAAATATGAAAATAGGCAAAACAAGTGTAAATGAGAGAATCATCCAAACTAGGTTATACATGTGCATATAGTGAGTACAAATGAACAATGAAGTGTAAACATATATGAATCAATTTGTTGCTCACTACTTGTACATACATACATACATACATATATATATATATATATATATATATATATATATATATATATATATATATATATATATATATATATATATATATATATATATATATATATATATATATATATATCCAAGTTTTAATAAAAACTACATTTAAACTAGTATTTACCACATGAAGCACAAAACAAATAAAACATGAACATACTAAAAATATCATATATGAACAAGCATGTAAATAAACTAGGAGTTTAGAGATAGTTACCAAACCAAAGAACTATACTCTAAATCTCCAAAACATGGTGGTTGTCCCACCAAACCTCCTTGATAGCGGTGCATCAAAAATGTGTCCATCAAGTCCATGTGCAACCACCACCAAGGCACCATCCCTCTCACGTTTTGTGAGAGCCCGCACCTACATCAAAAATAAAAGGTGGGGTTTTTGGTACCCATTTTCTTTTGGGTCCTTGGGGGTTAGCTTTATAAGGAACCCAAACATTTTTATTAGCAAAATTAACATGATGTATCTTATCAAAACAAAACTTTGCTAAATGGCCTTTGCGACCGCAATGTGTACATTTGTACACTCTAGGATGCATATGAGTGTGGGTGTGGTCATGACGTGCAAAGTGTGCATATGCATGATGTGGGTGATGTGCATGAATATGTGGAGTTTGTTTCTTTGAAAATAAGGACTCCAATCTATTATGGTTAAATGCACATGTGCTCAAAGTTGAGCTCAAACAATTTATTTTATTTTTCAAAAATTTAACTTCATTTTTATCAATGGTTGTGGCATGAAGAGCATGATCAATAGTCTTTTTCTTTTTAGAAACATTTGCTTTTTCTTTTTCAACTATTTTTCATTTTAAAGAAGTGTTTTCATTTAAAGCAATTTCTTTTGTTTTTCCACCAAAACAATTTTGTTTTTCAATGAAGTATTTCCTTCACATAAATCATTCAATTTAGAAAGTAAGGAAATATTCTCATTTTTCAAATTCTCATTTTCTTTTTCAATGCATGCAACTTTACTTTTAAAATAATCATTTTCTTTTAAAACATTTTCAAATCTTGTTTGAAAAGAATCCTTTTCTTTTGACATGCAATCAATTTTATTTTTCATTTTCTTATTATCTTTTCTAAGCATGTCATATTTTTCTAGTAATTGTTGACAAAATGAAGTAAGCTCATCATAAGTCATGTCAACATCTTCTTCTACCTCGGATTCGGTAGTTACCTCAAGGGGGTTATCCCCTTGGACTATGTAGCACACATTGGAAGCGTCACTTCCAACATCTGAGTTGTTCCCCGCATAGTATTGTTCTTGTTCGCCAAGGGAGATCAATGAGTTCCATATTACAAAAGCCGAATCAAGATTAGCAACCCTAGATAAATAAACATCATTTAGGGTAGATCTTAAAGCATGTAGGGCTTTTGCATAAGCCTCAATGTTTTTACCATTTAAACAATATGAATCTCTAGTAGTGGCAAAATAAACATGAATCCCTAAGGTTTTGAGGTACAAAGACATCTTAATCTTCCAAGTTTGGATGTTAAGAATGTCAAATGTGGGAGGTGACATGAAATCCATGGTGTGTGTAAACAAATATTGTGATTAGCTAAAAAATGAGGATCTTTAACTCTAGATTGTAAGACCCAAATCAAGAGCACTTGGCTCTGATATCAATTGTAAATCACCTAGAGGGGGGGGTGAATAGGTGATGGCTAATCTAATGGTCACTTAATGCGGAATTAAAACTAATATGATGCAAACTAAAACTTCTTAAACTAAACACCACGTATAACACAAAAGTGTAGCCGGATTCCCCGTGAAGGGCTCTGGACTAACTCCTCAAGATTCCTCTAAATAAGAGTTGAGGTGCCGCGTTGGCTCTCTTGGTTGAATACAAGTGTTAGCAAACAATCCCCAAGCATATATCAATAAGCACACAATGTATATCAAGCACACAATGTATATCAAGCATATAATGATAAAGACAATAAAGCATGCAAGATATAAAGACAAGTAAGAGATAGAGAGAGCAATCACAAACACGGAATATTTGTTTTGAGGTTCGAGCACACTTTCTCTACGTCCCCGCCTTCAACACTATGAAGGATTTCCACTAAAATCGATCCCACCGGATCACTCGGTGCCACAACACTTACAAGGCGAGTTCACACTTGAACTCTTTGGACTCTCTAGTCCCATGCACACCGCAAGCCCACAAGCTCGCCGAGGCCGCACCTCAAACACCGAGTTCACACACGAACTCGAAAACACCGCGAACACACTCGTCCGCCTCCTCAAAGCAAAGATGGAACTTTGGTGATCACAACACTTTGATCACCTAAAATCCTCTCACAATAAATATCCCTATAGGTAGATATAGCAATGGATAGCTCAAGTGTTTGTGTGAGAAAACTAGGATTGAAATGGTGGAGGAAAACTCAAGAAAATCACTTTTCAAAACACTCTTGAAAATCTCTCCTTTTGATATGGCAATTTGGCTCTTAAACAAGTGGAGATAAACACCTAATAGAGTTAGAAAAACTGGTTCTAAACCCACTTGAAAATCTTGGGAAAAACAGCCCCAAAAGCCCCCTTTAAATAGGGCTAGAAAAAACTAACCGTTGGGCATTTTTCAGCCCAGGCGGCTGGCGGTCGACCGGCCCGGTCGACCGCCAACAGTCAGAAATCTGACCGTTGGGGCGTCGATCGACCAGCCCGATCGACCGCTGTCTGGAACAGAGAACAGAGTTCTCTGCCGGTCGATCGGCCCGGTCGACCGGGGCTTTCCAGAGAGCAGAAGCTCTCTGCGGTTGACCGGGGTCGGTCGACCGGCCCTCCAGCCAGAACTGGCGTGCACGTCTGTGCACGTCGGTCGACTGACTCGGTCGACCGACTTCAAGCTCGGTCGACCGGTCCGGTCGACTGACAGAAGCCAGACATGTCAGTTTTGGGATTGAAAAACTTGGTTTTATTTCTTAAATAAATCCCATAAAATTACCAAAAATCTACAAAAATAGTTTTAACATTATACTTTGATAATCAAACATGCTTGAACAAAATCAAGACATGTTACAAACAACTTGAACTATTTTTGTAACTTAGAAATTTTGGCTAAAAACGAAAACTATATTTTTTCAAAATTGGTTTTTTCAAAACTTCTCCAAATACAAAACAAGATATTTTAAACACTTTGAAAGCATAGAGTGTATGGATATGATCCACTACACAAACATAGTGAAATATCTATGTCTTTGACAATAAGCACTAAATATGGTTTTGGTTAAATACATGTAAACTTTGAATACCAAAATCAAACCGGTATTTTTCAAAAAGAAAACTCTTTTGTATTTTTCCAAAATAAAATTTTTTATGAAAAACTTATCTAAATCAAGAGTGTGTGTGTATATGGTATACTTGAGCAATCCACCAACTATTCTATCCTTTACATTTTAACTAAAAACAAAATCTTATAAAAACAAACCTAGACACAAGTCTTCTTCTTGAAGTCTTCACTTGAAGTCTTCTCATCTTCTTGACTTGGTCCAAACATGATCCAAAGAGCTAGACTCTTCTTGAGTACTTGATGTGGTCTTGATGCACAAGCTCTTGAATCAAACCGTGTTAGCTCCAAGACTTGACTTTAAATCCTTTGCTGAAGCTACACACCTACTAAGATCTTGATCACAAATCTGAGACTATATAAACACAAGATCATTAGTACTATAACTACATGAGTTGATCATCATCAAAACTAGAGTGATAGGCCTTTGGGCCAACAAGTATTAGGGTTTTCCATTGACATTATTCTAGAAACAGTCCAATCTCCAAAGCACTGTACCGAATGGTACTTATAGAGTTGGAGATATTGAAGAAACAACTACAAGAATATTCAAATAAAGGTTTGATAAGGCCAAGTACTTCATCTTGGGAGGCTTTGGTATTATTGGCAAATAAGAAAGATGGTGGCAAGAGACTATGTATCGATTACGAAGAGTTGAACAAAGTCACCATTAAGAACAAGTACCCCTTGCCCAGATTTGACGACTGATTAAGACTGGAAAGGGGCGTACTTATTATATGTATAGAATGTGATTGATGTACCCTTTCTTGTCTCCGCTATAGCACAAGGCTACACCGAGTCGAACCACAAGGAGAGCTAGTGTAGAAACGTTACGATACACGTGAGAAAATCAAACTAGACTTCTTCTATGTTTAAAAGAATAAAGAATTAAAAGAAAAACAAAGAAAAGAATTGGTGGATATGTTCATGGTGGAAATTGGGAGAAAATCAAGATTGAGGTTGGATTGTGATTAACAACTAAAAAGAAATCAAAATCAAGAAAACTTGGAATGCAAGAAATCCATGACTAGCTAACCTTGCTACCTTGCTAAACTCACTAAACTCCGTGATAGTGATGCGTGCCTCATGTTAATTCATTGGCATGGATATGTCTTGCATGTGATCTAATTACTTTCTCACTATGATGATGGGGATTCATTCTTGGACTTGTCTTGTAGCCTCCATAGATGGTCATCGGCCTACAAGATAGACTTTCACTAATAGAATCACAAGAGATACACTCAAGGGATGCTTATGTAGAACATACAACATTCAAGATCCGACATAAAGAAGTGTACATCTAATTAGCATATTGGTGCTTCCATCTCCATGTTCCATCAAGGCACTAGTTCAAAGACTAGGCTCTACATGAGGCACACATGAATCATATGAAGAGTTACAACAAGATTCTTGCCAAGAAATGAAAAGAAACCCATCGGAGAAGAGAAGAACATACAAATTGCAAGATTAAGTAAAGCAATCACCCATGAGTTAGTAGTAGCAAGAGTAGTGGTTAGCTAGTACATGGAACAAGAAATTAGCTACTAGCCATTACAAAAAGAAAACAAAGCATGATTAAATTGCTAGAAATTAACAAAGCAAGTAACAAAGCAAAATAAAAGAAAGTGAAGAAGACAAACTAGAATCAAGCTCAAGTAGATATGTAGAGAATGGATCAATCCTTGTATAGCTCCAAGTTGTCACTCCTTGTTGATACAAGCTCTCTCTCTCATACAAATCTCTCTTGCAATGAAATCTAAGGAGAAGAAGATCATAGAGAGCTAAAAACCCTAAACAAAAACTATCAAAATACAAAACCTAGAACTAAACCCTCTCTCTTCTCTGATCCGTCCCAGCTCGCAGGTCCAAGTGAGGTATTTATAGCAGATTGAAGAAGCTTCTGGAGAGGAGTTCGTTGCCACAAAATCCGGAGATCTAACGGCCCTAGATTGCCGCGCCCACTTGCGTTCCCGCGGCAAGATCTGGGCCGTTGGTCCAGATCTTTCTGGTACAGGTTAGTTGGGAAGTGGTTATCCACGTGGACCACTTGGATTCTCTGTTTGTTGCGCGGATCTCTCTAGATCTGGATTTGATTTGGCTTTATCTTTAATCTTTTAATTAATCACCTTAATTAGTGGTAATTAAGGTAATTAATTGACTAACTCTCCTTTAAGTATAAACCTGCAAATAAGTAGAGAAGAGGATTAAAAATCACTTATTTATTTGTATTATGTATGGGGAATATGATATAAAATATGCAATATTGAGTACTAATCACACCCCCACACTTATTCTTTTGCTCGTCCCGAGCAAAACAAAGAAAAGGAAAATAAAATCTAAACTACAAGTTTATTACACCACTTTCGCAGGTGACGCGATTGCACTGAGCATGTGCAACAAGCCGTTAAACCTCTAGGTTACCCTAGAGGAGGAGTGTTGTCTCCTGAGGGTTTTCAGCGGATTGCACCCACAAAATCCATAAAGAAAGAAGACAAATGTTAGTATTTTCGAAAACGCATTTTGAATAAGAGACAAGTTTACGAACTATTTTTGCAAAATATAAGTGATCCTAGGTCATAAGTCCACCTATAATCATTCTTCCTTAAACTTAGTCTCTATGCAAGATCTTGTTTTTAATTAAGGTAAGAATTCAAAATTGGATTGAATATTTTATCTTTCATAAAACCTAGATAATATGCACACCGTGTAAGTGAAGATTTCTGGGATTTCAACTTCAACCATCAAGCCATTTATTTATATATATTCTTTTTTTTTTTTTCTTTTTCTTCCCTTAGTTTTATTAGGCTTTCTAATTCACCCATGTAGCGAGCCTATAACCGATGACTCCCAGACCAGATGGTCTTAGGGCATCAGATGAGGAAACATCCCTCGGGTTTAAGGACTCGAGTGAAAAAGGCCACAAAACTAAGAGGGATTATTCTTAATCACTGTTAGGCGTGAATAATCATGCTTCTTGAGGCACAATTACTCAGCTTAATAAGTGAGATCACTGTTAGGCGTGAGTCATCATGCTTCTTGAGGCACAATTTCCCAGCTTAATAAGTGATCTTTTATTTATATATTTTTTCTTTTTTTTTTTCTTTTTTTTTTATTTTATTTATATGGCATTTTTGGTCTTTGTCTTCATCCCAAGAAATGTGTAAGTGTGAAGTGCATATTATCTAAGGCAAAAAATGCAAGATAAAAATATCTCCTCAATTTTACTTACTTAGCCTATAATTTTCAAACAAGATCTATTATTTCAACTAAGTTTAAGATGTCATAATTAAGGCTTTCTTAATTTCTAAGATACATCTTAATTTTCTTAAAAATAGATCAAAACTTTGTTTCTTATTTCAAAAAGTTTTTATTTTTGTTTATTTTTTTATTTATTATTTTTTTTATTTATATTTTTCTAAAAGAAAAGCAAAATCTAAAAAGAAAATGGAAAATCTAGAAAAAAGATAAAATCTAGAGATAAAAAAAAAATAAAAGACCTAAAAAGAAAAATAAAAGTTCTAAAAAATAAAAATCCTATAAAGAAAAGAAAATCCTATGTTAGTAAACCCTCCCCCACACTTATTTCATGCATTGTCCTCAATGCATTATGGTAAATGTATGCATGAAATAGGTAAGAGGTAGGAAAAATTATTTACAAGGAATATACAAATGTAACTCTCACCTGGGTTTTTGGTCGCTTCCCTCTGGCCCGTTTCCCATCGTTCCAATGTGTTCTCTTTCTTGAACTCCATTGGGAAACAGTCTGAATTGTTCTTACCCTAGGTGATTCCAGTTTCAATTTGTTGTTATTTTCATTCATACTCTTTCCACCACATCGTTTACAAACAAAGTCCTTATCACCACTCTCACTCAGAATCTCATCACTTCCAATGTTAAGAAATTTTAGCTCTTCTCCATATAATTCTTCAAAACTCAAATCAACATCCGGAAGTGGACAATCAGCTAACTTACCCCGAGTTGACTCATCTAAGCACATAATCTCATCAGCAAACAAGTCTTCAAATGATATATCAATTGGAGGTTCAAATACAGTCTCAGTTGGCTCATTGAAAGTGAAAGTATCCAAATCAACTTTCCCCGTTTGAAAGGGTACTCGGATAAGAGAATCACAAGATTGTGACTCATCTTTTGGATCTTCACCTTCCTCCTCACAATTGTTACTAATGAAATTAACCTCAAATGTTTGATCTTTTGTTTTGTGAGGCTGTGTGTGGAAGACATTGTGTTCATGTGTCATGTTACCAAAAGTCAACCTCATTGATCCATTCCGGCAATTAATGATTGCATTTGCAGTAGCCAGGAATGGTCGACCCAGAATGACAGGAATTTGTGCCCTTTGATTGGAATTTGACACTGGTTTTGTTTCAAGGACAACAAAGTCAACAGGATAAAAGAATTCTCCAACTTTGACAAGGACATCATGAATTACCCCCTTGGGTTTAGTAACAGAGCGGTCAGCCAATTGGATGGTCATTTGGGTCGGGAGGAGATCACCTAACCCCAATTGTTGGTACACAGAGAAAGGTAGGAGATTAATGCTGGCCCCCAAATCAAGAAGTGCCCTATTTATTGTAGTCTGTCCTATGATGCATGAAATGGTGGGGCTCCCTGGGTCTTTGTACTTAACAGGAATTGGACCAGTGAGCAACTCATTGATGGATGATGCAAGGAAGACTTTTTTAGGGACTTGGGTCTTCCTCTTCTTGGTGCACATTTCCTTCAAAAATTTGGCATATGAAGGCACTTGTTGAATGGCATCAAGAAGAGGGACATTGATTTGGACCTTATTGAATGTTTCTTTTATTTTCTCCATGTGAGCATTTGACTTGTTATTTAGAAGCCTATTTGGATATGGTACTCTAGGCTTATAAGGTTGCTCATCTACCTTTTCTTTACCCTTGGCTTGAGATGTGGATGGCTCTGTACTAGAGGATGGTTTGTCAGAAGTTGGTGACATTGGGACATGAGATGTTGGCTTTGGTACTGGATGAGATTGTGGACTAGAAACCTTATTGTCAACTTGTTTACCAGATCTCAGAGTGTGAATGGCATGACAGTGACTGGGTCCTGAATCTTCCACTTTATTCAAAGAGAAGTGGTGTTTAGGATTTGGCAATGGCTGGTTTGGGAAAAAACTTTTTTGATTCTCAGCCAATTGACCAATTTGGACCTTTATTTTATTCAACTCCTGCTCCTGGTTCTTTGTAAAGGTTTCTAGCATTTTTTTCAACTCAGATATTTCGGAATTATTTTGGGGTGGATGTTGAGGATATGGAGATTGGATTTGTGATTGGTAATATGGTGGAGGATTCTGATAAGACTGATATGACTGTGGTGGACTTTGAAATGGATGAAAATACAGTGAATTCTGATCGAAACTGGATGGATGAAACTGAGCATTGTACAGATGTGGAAGTGGTGGCATATGATGCTCAGTACCAGACTGACTCCATGGAAAATTTGGATGGTTCTGCCATCCTGAATTGTAAGTATTGGAGTATGGGGGTCTGGTAAAAGTTGCATTCATGTTCTCCTGAAATGGGGGCTGATATAATGGACACTCCTCAACAACATGGCTAAGGTCTTGACAGTTGGTGCAACCTGGTCTAATCAAAGGCAATGGGTTGACCTGGTTGACCACAGAATTCCCTTTGACTCAAGCAGTTCTATCCTCTTCATTAATTGTGTGATCTTGGTTTCTGCAGCTATAGAGGATCCTTTGGAGTGTGTACCAGTTCTGGAAGGGGTGGAAGTGGATTTGTCAGGACAAGACTCCCACTGAATGGTTTTTTCAGCTAGGGTTTCAAAGAGATCCCACCCCTGATGTTCATCTTTTTTCAAAAATTCCCCCTGGCACATGGATTCTAAAAGGGTTTTTGTTTGGTAATCTAATCCATCATAGATAATCTGGCATAGACGCCATTTTTCTATGCCGTGATGGGGACACAGGGCAAGAAGGTCTTTGAAACGCTCAAGATACTTCCAGAAAGGTTCATTTGTTTCCTGCTTGAATTGCATTATGTTCTTTCTCATGAGGGCTGTTTTGTGGATAGAATAGAATTTCCTAAGAAAGACCTTAACAAAATCATCCCATGAAGATATGGAACTGACAGGAAGACTATAAAGCCATTTCTTAGCTAAATCTTTAAGTGCAAACGGTATGAACCGTAACCTAACAGCATCCTCAGACAGTTGGGATATTCTCATCATTTGGCATACCTCTTCAAACTCACGAATAAAGAGGTACGCATCCTCAGACTCAAGACCATGGAAATGGGGAAGTGTACTAATGAATTGTGGTTTCAGCTCGAAGTGATTTCCATTTGGCTCGGGGAGAAGAATGCATGAAGGAATGGAGGTGCGAATCGGATAGAATCGATCCTGAAGTGAGACGTTGTTGGTCATGATGTGAAGTGGATGTATAAGTGCAAGTGTAGAATTAGGATCACAAAACCACTGTCGTATATACAATCACAAACAACGTACACCGATCACACCAGCGAAAAAGAAAAAAAAAAAAAAATAACAAACAACAAAAGAAAAAATCAATCCAAGCTTGTCTAGGGTTTCTGGTCCTAGGTGACTCCTAAATAGACTGTCCACAGGAGGTTTGGTGTAGACCTTGACTATAAGCAAATCAGCCAGGGAAGGGTAAAGTCGTTGGGAGGTTTTCCGTCCGAAGACGTTCCTTAATTAAGTAACCAACAACCTTCGGGCTTTCGGCCCTTAACCCCTTTCCTAGACACCGATTTTACAGAAGTCAATTTCCAACACTTTTCCCCCTTAGGATAATCTCCTAAGTGAGTCCGGATGTCCCTAGGGCCAACGTCTATCAAATTTTATTTACAAGCTTAGGATTGTGAGTACGTGGGGAAAATGATTTCCGGGCTAAGGAAAGGGTAATGACCTCCCCCACCTTATGTTATTTACAGGTATTGCCCTTAAAATTGATTCGTGCAAGTGTACGATGTAAACAACCAAGAATCACTCAAAGCGGAATTAAATCATACAACGAGTGAGTCCTAGTCTATATGCTTATGCTTACGTACCTTGTCCCACGCACTCTTCAACAGTAAAAGTAAAGAATTGAAAGACACGTGCCTATAATGCAAGATGTCTAACAATTTTTAGCAATTATCAACCAATTTTTACTGTTGAATTAATTAAGCAGGAATACAGAGAAGTATACAGGAAATGAAGTATATAGGCAGCAGTATCTTGCAGAGCAGAAGCCCCTGCAAAAATTAGGTCAGTAATGAACTCCAAACTGCCGCGTTTCCACGGCCAGGGCCGCGGGTCCGCGGCCGTTCAGAGGACTTCTGGCTTCTGCTTTGAGAGCAGAAGACCAGAGCCACTTATATGTATTCTGCAATTGATATTTTCCTGTTTTCTTCTCTTGTAACCTGCAACAGAGAAGAAATATAGTTTAGTTTCTCACTTTTAAAAATAATACCGTCGCTCTCCCCCGGCAACGGCGCCAAAATTTGATTAAGACTGGAAAGGGGCGTACTTATTATGATGCAAATGTATTTGATGTACCCTTTCTTGTCTCCGCTATAGCACAAGGCTATACCGAGTCGAACCACAAGGAGAGTTAGTGTAGAAACGTTACGATACACGTGAGAAAATCAAACTAGACTTCTTCTATGTTTAAAAGAATAAAGAATTAAAAGAAAAACAAAGAAAAGAATTGGTGGATATGTTCATGGTGGAAATTGGGAGAAAATCAAGATTGAGGTTGGATTGTGATTAACAACTAAAAAGAAATCAAAATCAAGAAAACTTGGAATGCAAGAAATCCATGACTAGCTAACCTTGCTACCTTGCTAAACTCACTAAACTCCGTGATAGTGATGCGTGCCTCATGTTAATTCATTGGCATGGATATGTCTTGCATGTGATCTAATTACTTTCTCACTATGATGATGGGGATTCATTCTTGGACTTGTCTTGTAGCCTCCATAGATGGTCATCGGCCTACAAGATAGACTTTCACTAATAGAATCACAAGAGATACACTCAAGGGATGCTTATGTAGAACATACAACATTCAAGATCCGACATAAAGAAGTGTACATCTAATTAGCATATTGGTGCTTCCATCTCCATGTTCCATCAAGGCACTAGTTCAAAGACTAGGCTCTACATGAGGCACACATGAATCATATGAAGAGTTACAACAAGATTCTTGCCAAGAAATGAAAAGAAACCCATCGGAGAAGAGAAGAACATACAAATTGCAAGATTAAGTAAAGCAATCACCCATGAGTTAGTAGTAGCAAGAGTAGTGGTTAGCTAGTACATGGAACAAGAAATTAGCTACTAGCCATTACAAAAAGAAAACAAAGCATGATTAATTGCTAGAAATTAACAAAGCAAGTAACAAAGCAAAATAAAAGAAAGTGAAGAAGACAAACTAGAATCAAGCTCAAGTAGATATGTAGAGAATGGATCAATCCTTGTATAGCTCCAAGTTGTCACTCCTTGTTGATACAAGCTCTCTCTCTCTCATACAAATCTCTCTTGCAATGAAATCTAAGGAGAAGAAGATCATAGAGAGCTAAAAACCCTAAACAAAAACTATCAAAATACAAAACCTAGAACTAAACCTCTCTCTTCTCTGATCCGTCCCAGCTCGCAGGTCCAAGTGAGGTATTTATAGCAGATTGAAGAAGCTTCTGGAGAGGAGTTCGTTGCCACAAAATCCGGAGATCTAACGGCCCTAGATTGCCGCGCCCACTTGCGTTCCCGCGGCAAGATCTGGGCCGTTGGTCCAGATCTTTCTGGTACAGGTTAGTTGGGAAGTGGTTATCCACGTGGACCACTTGGATTCTCTGTTTGTTGCGCGGATCTCTCTAGATCTGGATTTGATTTGGCTTTATCTTTAATCTTTTAATTAATCACCTTAATTAGTGGTAATTAAGGTAATTAATTGACTAACTCTCCTTTAAGTATAAACCTGCAAATAAGTAGAGAAGAGGATTAAAAATCACTTATTTATTTGTATTATGCATGGGGAATATGATATAAAATATGCAATATTGAGTACTAATCAACGACCTCTTGATCAACTTCACGTAGCCTAAATATTTTTGAAGTTAGATCTACAGTCAAGGTATCATCAGTGAAAGGTGAAGAAGGAGAACATCTAGAAGACAGCATTCAGAACCCGTTATGGTCATCACAAATTCCTAATCATGCCCTTTCGAGTAACCAACGCCCCAGCGATCTTTATAGATTTGATGAACCGCGTCTTTTCGCCCTACTTGTGCACATTTGTCGTGGTTTTGATCGATAATATTTTGGTCTACTCCAAAAGTGACAGAAAATATATAGAACATCTGAGAATCGTATTATAGACCCTTCGACATGAACAACTCCATGCCAAACAGAGCAAGTGTGAGTTCTGGTTTGAAAGTGTAGCATTCTTGGATCATGTTGTTTCTAAAAAAGTAATCTCAGTAGATCCCAACAAGATCCAAGCAGTGAAAGACTGGCCAGTTCCAAAGTCAGCAAAAGAAATCAAGAACTTCATTGGATTAACTGAATATTACCGAAGATTTGTGCAAGTTTTCTCGAAGTTGCGGCACGCTAACAAAGTTTACCAGAAAATGAGAGAAATATGTATGAACTAAAGAGGATGCGTCTGCATTTGAGCAGTTGAAGAACAAGTTAATCACAACCCTGATCTTGAAAATACCTTCAGGAATAAGAGGAACGGTTATATATAGTGGCGCATCCGGAAAAAAGCATAGAGTGTGTGTTGATGCAGTACAGATACGTAATAGCTTATGCATCCAAGCAGTTGAAGCCACCTGAGAGGAATAACCCAACGCATTTAGAACTGGCAGCAGTAATATTTGCATTGACGATATGAAGACACTACTTACTGGGGGACAATGTGTTGATCTACATTGATCATAAAAGTTTGAAGTATATTTTCACCCAGAAGGAATTGATCATGAGGTAGAGACAATGGCTCCAGGTGATGGCAGATTATGGTGTGGGCTTACAGTACCACTCCAGCGAGATTAATGTGGTGCCTGATGCCCTGAGTAGGAAACCTGAATCATACATAATAGTACAACTCACACAGCAAAAAAGAATTACTCAGTGAGATTATACGATTGGACTTGATGGTGGTATGAAGAATCGGTGAGTCGAGATAGTTAATGGCATTTTAGATCCATTCAACCTCAATGGAAGAAATCAAAGCAGCACAAAAAAAAAAAAATCCTAGGCTAGAAAAATTTAGAGAAAATTGGAAGCTGGATTAAAATCAGATGTCTGCATACATACAAATGGTCCACTCTATTTCAGTAACAAGATTTGTGTGCCTCAGGGGAGATTCGATAGAAAGTCTTGACAGAAGCACACAACTCGACCTATTCTATACACCTTGGAGGAACTAAGATATACCGAGATTTGAAACAGTACTTCTAGTGGAATGTAATTAAGAGAGAGATCGCACAATATATGAAAAGGTGTCAACAAGTGAAGACGGAACACCAAAGCCAGACTTCTTCAACCCTTACTGAAACCAGAATGGAAGTGGGAACATATCATCTTAGATGGTCGTAGACCATCTCACAAAGTCAGCTCACTTCATACCATTTAGAGTAGGATAGTCTACAGAAGTTCTGACAGATAAGTACATAAAAGAGGTAGTTTAACTGTACGAAGTTCTTGTTAGCATTGTGTCAGACAGAGACACAAGATTCAGATCGCATTTTTGAAAGAGCCTCCAAGAAAGTTTGGGGACCTGTCTGAAATTCAGTACATCCTATCACCCAGAGACAGACAAGCAATACGAACAAACAATACAGATCTTACTGGACATGTTGAGAGCATGCATGATAGAATTCAAGGGATTGTCGGAAGATCATCTACATCTACCAGAATATTCCTACAATAACAACTACCAGGCCAGCATCAAGATGGCACCGTTTAAGGGTTTATACGGTAGAAAGTGAAGATCATCATTGTGTTGGAATGAAGTCGGTGAAAGAAGACATCTAAGATCGAAAATTATAGTCCAGATGGTAGACAAGGTCAGAATCATCCAAAAATATCTCCGGGCAGCATAAAGCAGGCAAAAGATTTGGACAGATACAAACAGAAGGCTGTTAGAGTTCAGGGCAGGTGAGCACTTGTTTTTAAAGATATCTCAGACCAAAAGAGTAATCAGATTTGGGGTACGTGGAAAGTTGAGTTCGAGATATATTAGCCCGTTTGAGATTTTGAAACAGGTAGGAGAAGTGGCCTGTAGGTTGATATTACCACCATCACTGGAAGGAATGTATAATGTGTTTCGCGTGTCTCAGCTCAGAAGATATGTTAAGAATAAGAGCCATATATTGGATCACTAAGAGTTAGAATTGCAGTCAGACTTATCATATATCGAGCAGTTGATGGCCATATTAAATAGAAGTGTCAAGACTCTAAAGAATAAGACTAATCCATTGATACTAGTATTATGGAACAGGCATGCTCCTGAGAAAGAAACTTGAGAGCGGGAAAATATTATCCGTGAGCGTTACTCCCAGTTATTCGTACCATGAGTTGGTAAATTCCATATTATTTTGACTCTATCCTGTTATGATCAACCCTAATCTCTTTCGTTTTCATCACCTTCTAATCGAAATTCTAAGAACAAAATTTTATAAGGTGGATAGATTGTAACACTCCGTTCTCAGAATATATACGTATACTGATTTTTTGCTCATATTATCCTAATTTTTCTATATTTTTATCCAGTCCAAAACTCGGCCCGATAATTTTTTTCCCTTTCCTTTTCTTTTCTTTTTCCTTCCTTTTTGTTTCCTTTTCTTTTCTTTCTTTCTTTCTTTTATTTTCTTTTCCTTTTTTCTTTTTCTTTTTTCCTTTTCTTTTCTTTCCTTTTCATTTCTCTACAGACTTCTCTTCCCTTTTACTTTCTTCTCCTTCTTTCTATTCTCTCTTCTATCCCTCTCACTATCTCCTTCCCCTCTTACTCTCTCTCCCTCTCTCTCTCTCCCTCTCCGCTACAATTGGCCCCATCTCCCTCTCTCTCACATCTCTCCCTCCCCACTCCTAAACTCTCACTCTCTTTCTCCTCTCTCTCTCCCCCACCATCACCTCTCCTTTCCTCCCTGCTGCCGACCAACCCACCACTACTGGCTACCACTCCCCTCTCCTCACCACACCTCCACTACTCCTCCACAAACTCCACCACCTTTACCACCACCATCAACCCTACTCCACCACTATCATCATTGTTTGGACAGATATATTGCATAATTGTTACTATATTCCTACATTTATTCTGTAATAATTTCTACAACTCACTTGTCTTAGTATCTAAATTCATGCATCATATGATAGAGAGAAGATATGCACAAATCCTAACCAGCTAAATCAGATTCTTGAGAGGATTTAAATCACCAACTAAAGATAAAGCAAGTCAACAAAGATCTATTCAAATCTAGAAGTTCTAGAAGTATCTTATCTGAATAATGGATCAATCAGATAAGATAATACCATCAAAATGCAAGAAAAAAATGGATCTTTTGGAAAACCAATCGGTTTTGTTGAGGATAAAAGGATATATCGTCAAATTCAGAGAAGAAAATCCAATAGGATAAAAGGATAAAAGACAAATCAACGGACACACGCTCCTTGATCCTGGCTTTACGGTCATGTTTCCACGGCTGGTTTTTTGAATTAGGGGGAGCGTTTGCTCCCCTATCTTCTTACACTATTTCTTATCCCTGTTTTCCTGTAAATACCTGTATTCATTGAGAAAAATATACATTGAAAAGCCGAAAAGCAATTGAGTGGAGAGTTGTGTTTTGCAATATGAGTTTTGGATTAAGAGTTTTGTAACAACGATTCTTCAATGAAAATCAGTCTTCTTCAATACAGATCTTGCAGTGTTTCAGTCTAAACTTTCTTTACTTCTCTTTTAAATTCCTGTGATGCGATTCTCTTCTTTTAATTTCATGTTTACTTTATGAATTCATCAATCTCATGCATATTCATTCTTTTTTTCTTTTGTTAGTTCTTTTGTTTTCAGCATCGTTTGGAGGATGGAGACGTTAAGGCGATGACAAGGAACAAAGTCACGGAGTTTCATCTTTCTCTTCCCTTTATCTCAATCTCTTAGTTTCTTCTTCATCACTTTAATTGCTTAGCTTTAGCAGCAGGTTAGTATTTCTTTATCTTTTATTTTATATTCATTTAATACTTATAGAAATTTAGTGCTTAAAACAATTATTCCAACATTTCTTTAAAGGACTTCTCAAACTAGATTAAAAGTTAGATTTAGATTTTCAAAAAAACTAAATTTTTAGAAACAAGTCGCTATGGATTCGACCCTATTCTTGCTATTATACAATTCAAGTAAGATTAGGTTTCTAAATTTATAAGTGATTCAACAACGATGGAGTTTTTCATGATTTTCGAATTGCAAATAATCACCAACAATAACATCACTACTAACACCTCCATCATCTCCACTACATCGTTACCACCATCTCCATTTCTACCCCACCATCTCACATTCCCGGCCTTCCCATCTCCTCCACCTCCTCTCTGGCCGGCCCCACCTCCACCTTGGTCTGCCTTGGTCGCACCCCTTTCGGTCGCGCGTGCATCCCTCCCCCTCTCTCCTCTTTCTCTCTCATATATTCTCTCTCCTTCCTACGCTACGCGTGTTAACTCCATCAGAGTCTCCCCAGATTTTCCGTCGCGTTTGTTGCTTTAGGTGATTGCTTTTCCTTGCCGGCAAGTGCTTATTATTTATGTTGCGAGTACTCACTTTTACTACTGGGTTATCGTTTTGATTGGTCGACCCTTCATGATCATTATCTTTCGGGCTTTACTTCAGCCTTCAGCTTAACCTTCAGATTTTACTAGCTCCGCCGGATAGGCGAACTTAGTGCTCAGCACTTTACCGCTAAATTTTTCGAGCGTAGCTTCGCTGCGTGTGATAGCAAGGCATTCATATGCTTGCTTCGTCACATGTGTTTAGCCTCGCCGCGAGTATGGCTTCACCACGTGTGTTAGCTAAGCGTTCATATGCTTGCTTTGCTGTAAGCGTAGCTTTGCTAGTGCATTAGCAAGGCATTCATATGCTTGTTACACCACGAGCGTTAGCCTCACTGAGTGCATTAGCGTTTAGAGTTGCACGCCAGCTCCGGCATGAGCCAAGCTCCGCCGTGTGCCAAGCGTTATGCTGACATGTCTTAACTTCGTTTTAGCTTAACTAGCGCAACCTGGATATTAATTTTTTAATTAATTATTATTGTTATGATGATTGTGAAGAATTTGAATTGTTCATTGTACTGCTTCCTGTATCATGTTGCATGCCCAGTTAATCACCTGACTCATGATTATCACATTACGGGAACTTAACAAATATTATCATGGTTTAACTCCAAACAATCATATACTCCGGTTTACTCATGTATCATGTATACTCTCCTGTTATAATACTCATGTTAATTTCTATAAACCGATCACCATGGGCATAATCTGTAATAATCGATTAATTTATACCGAGACAGGAGAAACTAATGGACATCAATATGTGTTTGCGTTTACAATGGCAAAATATTGTGCAACTAAAATTTTGGTTCTACCTGAGGGCCACCAGGTGTTCTGTGGGGTGTACTGACACCCCTACTTATTATATATTTCATGTTTGAGAATATAAATAAGACCCACCATTCTTCCTAGTGGCATGTTCTGACTCAGTATCCGAACACCTTGGGCCGTTGCTCCGAGTATTTACGAGGCCCATTGTAAACATAGTTTGTTGATCACCCGATCAGTTTTCAATAACCAACCTCGTTTTACTCATATGTGGATGTATGTGTACTGGACACTGGGACACATACCTAGATATACGGGTCGGACGAGTAATAATAATAAATAATATAATAATTTGACTGCATTTAATAGATTTTAATACTTATTTCATATTCTACTATTTATTGTGTTTGTTGTATGCTTCTTTGACTTGAGTACACGACACGTTTTCCGGCACATATGTGCTTACCTGTGCACGCCACTTGGTTTTATTTTACACCACTTTCTTTTATTTTATATTCTTTTAATACTTATAGAAATTTAGTTCTTAAAACAATTATTCTAACATTTCTTTAAAGGACTTCTCAAACTAGATTAAAAGTTAGATTTTTCAAAAAACTAGATTTTTTTTTTTAGAAACAAGTCTCTATGGATTCGACCCTATTCTTTCTACTATACAATTTAAGTAACATTAGGTTTCTAAATTTATAAGTGATTCAACAACAATGAAGTTTTTCATGAATTTCAAATTGCGAACAATCACCAATAACACCACCACTAACTCCTCCATTATCTCCACACCATCATCACCACCATCTCCATTACTACCCCACCCCCTCATCTCCCCGGCTTCCCCATGTCCTCCGCCTCCTCTTTGGCCGGCCCCACCTCCACCTTGAAAATACACCTAGAGGGGGGTGAATAGGTGTATGGCTAATCTAATGATCAATAATGCGGATTAAAAACTTAATGCAACACACTTAGTGTAACCAACGAGTATAGCTGAATTCTCGGTGAAGGGCTCTGGACTAACTCCTCTGAATTTCTCTAAATAAGAGTTGAGGTGCTATGTAAAGCTCTCTTGGTTAAAAAAAGTATGGGCACACACAAACAACACAAGCATGTATATGATATGACAATATGAATCAATGCACAATGTAAGAAAGAGAGTTAGAGAAAGTGGATCAAACGCAAACACCAAGATATGTTTCGAGGTTCGAGCACACAGCTCTACGTCCCCGCCTTCACACAGAAGGATTTGCACTAACTCGTCCACACAGGACTTCTCATACAGAGAAACTCCACTGAGGATTTGGGGCAAATATAATTAGGAGTACACAACTCCTCTCTCCAACAAATATAACGTCCACACTTAGAGGCAAGGCACAAAACAAATCACCTCTACACTTAGAGGGATAAGCACTTAGCCACACAAATAACAATCACCTCACACTTGAGGGATTCTAACACAATCTCCACCTCTCACTAGAGGGAGTCAAATACCACTTTCACTATCACCTCACACTTGAGGGATAACAACTCAATCACCTCTCACTAGAGGGATATCACAATCAATGGAAGGTTTACAACTTGGAGGTCTCTTTCAATCACAAACTAATTTTCTCACTAAAACAAAGATCCTATAGATAGGATAGAATGAAAAGCTCAAGTGTGAGAAATAAAGAGTTTGAAAATCAAAAACTCAAAGAAAAACTCTTGAGAAAACTTCTAAAATGAATATAAAGTGAAGATCAAAAACAATCCCAAATACTTCTCCTTTTCTTGATTTTTCCAACCCTTTAAAACAAATAAAAAATGAAATCTTTTGGCTTAAAAACTCTTTTGAAAACTTGTGTTAAAACATTCAAGAAGATGGAAATTTTTTTCTTAAAAATTCTTATTAAAAACCAACTCCAAATGGGGTATTTATAACCCATTTGGAAATCTGCCCGTTGGCAGCTGAAAAGGGCCAATTTGCCCTTCCGGTCGACCAGCCAACGGTCACATTTTTGACCGTTGAGCCCAGCGGTCGACCGTCCCCAGATCCAGAGAGCAACAGCTCTCTGGCCGGTCGACCGCCCGATCGATCGGAGCTGGATACAGAGAGCAGACTCTCTGTCAGGTCGACCGACCCGGTCGACAGGGGACATTTCCAGAGAGCAGAGCTCTCTGGACGGTCGACCGTCCCGGTCGACTGGCCACCAGCCCAAAGCTGGCGTGCACGCTTTTGCACGTCAGTCGACCAGCTACTGCTGTGGTCGACCGGTCCGGTCGACCGGCAGTAAACCAGTCAGCAAATTTTGGGACTTAAAAACTTGGGTTTTTATTATCAATTAAATCCCATAAAAACACATAAATTCCACAAAAATCAGTTCATGTTATATCTTTGAAATACAAACATGTTTGAGTAAAAATCAAATTATGTTACAAATATTTTGAACCATTTTTGTGACATGAAAATTTGTCTTAAACCAAAAACGGTATTTTCCAAAACTAAGATTTTTGAAACGGAAATCCGATTTTTCCAGAACACATGTAAAAACAAAATCATGATATATAAACAACTTTGAAGCATATAGTATATGGATAGAATTCAATATACATGAAAGGTATTATATCTATATTTTTGACATTAAATCCAAAAAAAGTTTTGTCTAAATACAAAACTCCAAACACATGAACAGTGTACCAAATAAGTTTTTCTAAGTATGTGAAGCATAGATGTATATAGATCAAATCTAATATACATTAAACCATATAAACTTGTTTTAATTCTATCTATTCATGAAAACCAAGTTCGATTAAACCGAAAATCAAAACCAAAACATGAAACTTAAAATAAGTGTGTGTTGTGAACTTGAGCATATCACACTATCTAATCTTTACAATGGATCTAAACTAAATCTTAACTAAGCAAATCGAAGCCTTCTTGTAGAATGCCGTCTCCAAGTTGACTCGATCCAAACGCGATCCACCGAGCTTGACTCCAACCGAGTGCTAGATGTGAACTTTGACGCTCGAGCTCTTGAATCACCATGTGAAAGCTCCAAAACACCTTTGTTGAAGCTAATTACCAACTAATATCTTGGTTAAATATCTGAAACTAAATATCACAAGATTATTAGTAAACTATAACTACATGAGTTAATCATCATCAAGACTAGAGTGGAAGGCCTCTGGGCCAACAATCTTCCCCTTTTTGATGATGACAAAACTCATGGAGTTATATATGCATGGATTAAAGTTAAGCTTCATAGAAGCTCCCCCTAACTCATGCATAGCAATAAACTATAAAGATATGCAATAAATGTTAAATATGAATATGCATAAACATGCATAAAATAATGAAATAAACATGCTCTTGATACCAAATTTTAAAATAAACATGTTCTTAAATAATTGCCTTTGAAACAAATAAAAATTTCAATAAAAACTCCTGATACCAACAAAAACAAAACAACAAAATATGTTCTTGATATTGATATCCATGCTCTTGATACCAATATCAATAAAATATAAAACAAATGTTGTTAATATAAACTTTGATATAAACTTAAATAAACATGCATATATGCTAAAATACTTCTCCCCCTTTTTGTCAATCATCAACAAAGGGGTTAAAGTAAACAATAAAACAATGTTCTCCCCCTTTTTGTTTGAAACAAAAATCAATAAGGGGTGAAATCAAATCAAAACATTATGATACCAATTGAATAAAATATATCAATTTAGTGCAAAGGTATACATAGAAATATCATGATACCAACGGACGATACCAATTGAAAATAAACAAAACATTTTGAAGAAACCAACAAAAATTTTGATATCAATTGAAAGATATTAACATAAAGGTAATCTTGATACCAATTATAAAAATTACTACCAATTGAAAATATTTTATACTTTTGATACCAATTTGAAAAACATACACTAATCTTTTTGTTTAAACACTAAACTCATTTTGCAATAGAGATACCAAATAGAGAATAATATCAATTTAATATTTTTGATACCAATATTGAAAATGAAACATATGAAAAACACCTAGAGGGGGGTGAATAGGTGTAATTGCTAATCTAACAATCTTTTAAAAACTAAGATGGATGAATGATGCAACGATCTCTCAAAACAAGACTAAGAGCCGAATACCCCGTGAAGGGTTCTGAACTCCTTCCTCCCAATTCCCCTTGAATGGGTTAGAGGTGCGCAATGCAATCTTGTTGTATGAGAATTGATCGAACAAAAAATGAATAATATGCAATGATGGAATGCACACAAGATATATCACAAGTAACACAAACTAGAGACAAATATCACAAGGAAAGAAAACTAGATCTCAAGCAAGTAATTGAAAGCAATAGAGAGTAAGAGAAATTTAAAGCAAAATGGACACAAGGCAATCACAAACACAAGATGTTTGTTTCGAGGTTCGAGCCACCGCTCTACTCCCCGCCTTCACCTCCGTGAAGGGTTTCCACTATCCACCGAGGACGCTTACAACGGTCTACCGAAGACCCGAGCACCGAGCTCCACCAATTACAATAACCTCTACCGAAGAGGGTCTCCACAAGAACAAGAAGAGGAACAAGCAATCAAAGTGATCACAACAAGATCACTAAACTTCTTACAAACTCTCACTCTTTTACAACTTCCTTATAGATTGAGTAGGGAATTTTTGGCTCTAAGAAGTGCAGTGAGAAAACACTCAGTTGTAGGATGATTTTTGCTAGAGAACACAAATGAAAACAAGCTCAAGAAAGAGTTGGAGATGAAGAGCTTAAACACTTTTCTTTTCTTTTTGAAAACTATGAAAACTTGAGGATTTTTTCTTAGTCTTTTGCAAGAGACTCTCCTCCTCTATTTATAGGGAGAGAAAGGGTTAAAACTAATTTATTTTAACCTTATTTGCTCTGGAAAAGATCTATAAAACCCTGAAAAAGTCTGCCAAAAAACAGTCTGGAAAACAGATTTCAGAATTGCACAAAAGAGGAAAGAGCCGTTGGGCTTTTGCAGGCCTGGCGGTCGACCGAGCCGGTCGGCCGCCAGCTCTGCTGGCAAAGAGCCGTTGGGCTCGGGTCGACCGGTCGGATCGACCGTCCTCTAAGAGAAAACACAGTTTTCTTCGGGCGGTCGACCGGGCGGTCGACCCAGAAAACCCGAGAGCAACTGCTTTCAGTCGGTCGACCCGAGTGGTCGGCCGACAGACGTGCACAAACGTGCACGTCCTGATACTGGCGCCGGTCGACCGTGCCGGTCGGCCGGTCAAGCCTGAAACAGAAAAATAGCAGCAGGACTTGGAATTTTTTTGTTTTAAAATATTTTGAAGTAAAGAGTATCTAAGTATCATGATGAAAAGAGTATACATGATTTAAAAATGATATATGTCTTTGTAAAACTTGGAGTCATGTATATTTGTCAAGTCATGAGAAAAACTTAGAAACAAAAACTTTAACTTGAAAACTTGTATTAAAAATGTGTGTGTGTATCCTAGAGCCAATTTCCAAAACTCAAACTTTAACAAACTATTTCTTACATTGGTTCTAAGTACTACAAGTGCTTCAAGAGGGCTTTCACCATATGATCTTCAAAACTTGATTCTTGAGCCCAAATTGAGTTGACTTGAGTCCAAAACACTTTCCTTTAGGGAAGAACCCTTCTAGTTTGGTTAGAACCCTGAAACACACTTAAACAACAAACATTATTAGTACAAATAACTAATATGTTTTGTAATCATCAAAACACACTAAACACGGGTGATTGTAATCTTGGGCCAACAATCTCCCTCTTTTTGATGATGACAAAACATATAGGTTATTTAAACAAAAATGGAAGAAGAGCTTGGAAAGCTCCCCCTCAAATAATGCTATGTATCAAGAATGGCTATGAGAAGCTAAATACATAAGGCATTGATAACACATAGTTTTTGTCAAAAACTAAAAACTCAAAATACACCATAAACAAACAAAATTCTTTTTCTAGTTCTCCATGAACAAACAAAAACTTACTATTTCTCCCCCTTTTTGTCATACATCAAAAAGGGTTAAACAAAGCAAACAAAATATTAAAGAAAAATTTATCTTTAAGAATCCATAATGCAAACATTCAACTCACCACAAATAAATGTAAATCTAGCATAATCTAGAGGTTTAGTAAAAATATCGGCAAGTTGAAAATCGGTAGAAACATAATCAATATCAATATCACCTTTCTCATAATGATCTCTAAGAAAGTGATACCTAATGTCAATGTGTTTGGTTTTACTATATTGATTTGCATTCTTTGTCATGTGAATAGTACTAGTATTATCACAAAATATTTTAATATGATCAAAATGCAAATCATAGTCAAGGAGAGTATGTTTCATCCAAAGAACTTGTGCACAATAACCTCCGGCTGCAACATACTCCGCCTCGGCAGTTGATAGGGCTACCGAATTTTACTTTTTGGAAGACCAAGATACAAGACAATTACCTAGGAATTGACATGTTCCACTTGTGCTCTTCCTATCTACCCTACAACCCGCATAGTCGGCATCCGAAAAACTCTTCATTTCAAATAATCTGATTTTCGGATACCACAAACCCATTTCAATTGTGCCCTTAAGGTATTTAATTATGCGTTTTATCGCTACTAAATGAGACTCCTTAGGACATGATTGAAAACGAGCACAAAGACATACACAAAACATAATATCCGGCCTACTAGCCGTCAAATACAATAAATTACCTATCATGCTACGATAAAGCTTAATGTCTACACTTTTATCTTGTTCATCCTTATCAAGCTTGGTAGTTGTTGCCATGGGAGTTTTGCTCACTTTAGCTCCTTAAAGCCCAAACTTTTGATTAGTTCCTTTGTGTATTTGGCTTGATTGATGAAGATCTCATCCTTCCTTTGCTTGATTTGGAGTCCAAGGAAATAGTTGAGTTCCCCCATCATAGACATTTTGAATTCATCCTTCATGCATGATTCAAAAGCTTGGCAAAGAGATTCATTAGTAGAACCAAAAATAATATCATCCACATAAATTTGCACAATAAGAATGTCATTTTCTACATGTTTTGTAAACAAAGTGGTGTCAATTTTACCTTTCTTAAAATCATTTGAAATTAAAAATGAAGAAAGTCTTTCATACCAAGCCCTAGGGGCTTGTTTTAAACCATAAAGAGCTTTATCTAATTTAAACACAAAATCCGGATGTGTAGGATCAACAAACCCGGGGGTTTGTTCAACATACACCTCCTCTTCAATAAAACCATTTAGAAAAGCACTTTTAATATCCATTTGAAATAATTTAAAATCTTTATATGAGGCAAATGCTAGTGTCATCCGTATGGCTTCAAGCCGTGCTACGGGTGCAAAGGTTTCATCAAAATCGATACCTTCGATTTGAGTGTAACCTTGGGCAACTAACCTAGCTTTATTCCTAACAACGTTACCCGATTCATCCAACTTGTTCTTAAAGATCCACTTAGTACCAATTGTTGGTCTATCGTGGGGCCTAGGAAGAAGGTGCCAAACTTGGTTGCGCTCAAATTGATTGAGTTCCTCTTGCATGGCTAGCAACCAATATGAATCGGCCTCGGCTTCGAGGACGTTCTTGGGTTCAACATGAGAAATAAATGCATAATGACCACAAAAATCATGAAGTTTAGAGCGAGTGGTTACCCCTTTTGATACTTCACCTATGACGAGGTCCTTGGATGATGAGGATTGTATCTCCAATCCTTTGGAAGTTGTTGAGTAGGCTCCACGTCAATTGATTGAATTTCATGTCCTTGAGCCTCTTCTACTTTAGCTTCACTTCCTTCATCATCCTTTGGCTTGTCTCCCGTAGTAGGTGTATCCTCCAAGGTCACTTTCTCCAAGCCTTCATCCAAAGCATCTATTTCTACAATATTCTTAACAAACAAGTTAGATTCTTCAAACTTAACATGTATAGATTCCTCAATAGTCAAAGATGATCTATTGAAGATTCTATAAGCTTTATTAGTATTAGAATAACCCACAAAAATTGCCTCATAAGCTTTAGCATCAAATTTTCCTAAATTATCTTTTATATTTAAAACAAAACATTTGCATCCAAAAACCTTGAAATATAAAACATTTGGTTTTCTAGAAAAGTACATTTCAAAAGAAGTTTTTGAAGTATTTTTACACAAGAAAACACGATTTGATATATAGCATGATGTATTAACGGCCTCGGCCCACAAATAATGTGGTAGACCATATTCACTTAGCATTGTCCTAGCCATCTCTTGTAAAGTTCTATTTTTCCGTTCAACTACTCCATTTTGTTGTGGAGTTCTAGGACAAGAAAGTTCATGCTTAATTCCATGTTCTTCCCAAAAAGTGGTAAAGGGTAGGTTAATGAACTCACCTCCTCTATCACTTCTTATTCTTGAAATTGAAGAATCTTTTTCCTTTTCAACTCTTTTCTTAAAGGATTGAAAATGTGAAAAGGCTTGATTTTTGTGTTCAAGAAAGAAAACCCAAGTAAACCGTGAAAAGTCATTAACCAAAACAAATGCAAATCTATTCCCACTTAGACTTTTGGTTTGAGTAGGACCAAATCAATCCATATGGATCAACTCCAAAGGACGTGATGTCATGATATCCTTAATTGACTTGAAAGAAGACTTAGTTTGTTTCCCAAATTGACATGCGTCACAAACTCGGTCCTTTTCAAAATTCAAACAAGGAATGCCTTTCACCATTTCCTTTGTGTTTAACCTAGATATATGGTCAAACGAAATGTGGCCTAATCTTCTATGCCACAACCAAGAGTCATCATCGAGGGCTTTTAAACAAGTAATATTGCAAGACATGTTAGACAAGTCAATCATGTACATATTGTTATCACGAAAACCAGAAAATATACATGTATTAGATTGTCTATCAAAAACTCTACAAGCTATGTTATCAAAAACAATATCAAAACCTTTATCACAAAGTTGACTAATACTCAAGAGATTATGCTTGAGTCCATCAACTAAAACAACATTTTCTATTAAAGGGGATGAACCAAGTTTAACATTACCAATACCGATGATTTTACCCTTGGCATCATCTCCGAAGGTGACGGTGCCACCTTCATGGTATCTTGATAGGGTTGCAAAGTTGTTGATGTCCCAAGTCATGTGCCTTGAGCAACCACTATCAAGATACCACAATCCTCTACGTCGTTGGGCCTTGGAAGGTACCTACATCATTTAACAAAATTGTTGACTTTGGTACCCAAATTTTCTTGGGTCCTTGAAAGTTAGTGCTTCGAACCCAAACATTATGACAAGATGCACTTAGTCTATCATAGCAAAAATTAGCTAAGTGCCCTTTCCGCCCACAATGTGAACATGAGAACACTCTTCCATACATGAATGCATGATGTGTGTGTGAAGTGTGAGCATGTTTTGGAGGTTTGCAACGATGTAAAGGTTGTGTGGTATGAACATGAGCATGAGCATGGTAAACATTTTTCTTAGGGGCTTGTTTCTTAGGAAACATGGCCTCTATCTTCTTCTTATCAAATTCACAATTTTTCAAAATAATTCCTAATGAGTCTATTCTTTCTTTAAGCATGGTAATCTCATTAGAATCAATTAGTGGGGACTTGCCTTTACAAGAAATCTTATATTTGTCAAAATCTTTTTGGGTGGAAACAAGAGTGAAAAGTAATTCATCTTTTTCTTTAGAAAGAGTAAAAACTTGATGATTAAGAGATTCATTTTCCTTTTTCATTTTTAAATACTTTTTCTTAAGAAAATCATAGTTATGTGATAATTCTACAAAAGCTTCTCCTAGTTCATCCATGAAAAGTTCATCATTAGGAGAAGTGGAAGGGGTTACCTTGCTTGTGCTTTCATTGGCCATGAAGTACATGTTGGCGGTGTCGATTTCCTCCTCGGATTCGCTCTCAGAATCCCGCCTTCATTGCTTTCTTCTTGTAGGGCTTCTTTGAGGTGGAGGGCTTTACTTTATCCGGGCACTCCGCAACAATGTGTCCCGGTCTTTGGCAATTGAAACAAATAATCTTTCTTTCTTCTTTGCCTCCTTGCCATCTCCTTCTTCCTTGGAATTTAGTCTTGTTATAGATCCTCCGGACGTTCTTCAGAAGAAGTGAGAGCTCTTCGTCATCTTCTTCTTCATCATCTTCGTCGGAGTGTGATGATTGACTTTTGAAGGCTATTGTTTTCTTCTTGGAAGGAGCCATGTCCTCTCTAGCTTTTCTCTCCATCTCATGGGTTTTGAGGTTTCCAATGAGACCAATTAGCTCCATCTCCTCCTTGTCATTGAGTTCCTTCAAGGTGGTTGCTTTTACTTCCCATGAAGGAGGAAGAGCCCGGATGATCTTTCTAACTCTTTGATCGTTGTCGATAGCATCACCTAGAGAAGAAAGTTCATTAGTGATCTTTATAAATCTTGTAACCATATCATCTATGGTTTCATTTTCTTGCATGCAAAAGTTCTCATATTGGGACCGAAGAAGGTCTATTTTAGCCCTCTTCACTTGTGAGGTCCCTTCATGTGTAAGTAGCAAATGTGTCCAAATTTCATATGCGGACTTGCAATGAATAACTCTAGCTATGTCATCATCATTAAGGGCTTGAAGTAGTGCATAATGAGCCCTAGCATTGGCATCAAACTCCTTAGTCTCAATTTCGGACCAAGTGGATTCATCACCGGGAGGTGCACTAAAGGGTTTGGTCACGGCCTTTGCAACTCGACTACCTAGAGATTGCAAGAAAACGGTCATCTTAACTTTCCATATGGGAAAGTTAAGTCCATCAAACTTAGGAGGGGTCTTAATTCCATCGGCCATTTTTACTAACTGAGAGTGTATGAAGAATGAATGAAGTGATTAGCAAAATTAGGATCTCTCTAAGGTTGTTAAGCCAAGAGCTTAGAGTCCAAGCTCTGATACCAATTGAAAAACACCTAGAGGGGGGTGAATAGATGTAATTGCTAATCTAACAATCTTTTAAAAACAAAGATGGATGAATGATGCAACAATCTCTCAAAACAAGACTAAGAGCCGAATACCCCGTGAAGGGTTCTGAACTCCTTCCTCCCAATTCCCCTTGAATGGGTTAGAGGTGCGCAATGCAACCTTGTTGTATGAGAATTGATCGAACAAAGAATGAATAATATGCAATGATGGAATGCACACAAGATATATCACAAGTAACACAAACTAGAGGCAATATCACAAGGAAAGAAAACTAGATCTCAAGCAAGTAATTGAAAGCAAGAGAGAGCAAGAGAAATTTAAAGCAAAATGGACACAAGGCAATCGCAAACACAAGATGTTTGTTTCGAGGTTCGAGCCACCGCTCTACTCCCCGCCTTCACCTCCGTGAAGGGTTTCCACTATCCACCGAGGACGCTTACAACAGTCTACCGAAGACCCGAGCACCGAGCTCCACCAATTACAATAACCTCTACCGAAGAGGTGTCTCCACAAGAACAAGAAGAGGAACAAGCAATCAAAGTGATCACAACAAGATCACTAAACTTCTTACAAACTCTCACTCTTTTACAACTTCCTTATAAATTGAGTAGGGAATTTTTGGCTCTAAGAAGTGTAGTGAGAAAACACTCAGTTGTAGGATGATTTTTGCTAGAGAACACAACTGAAAACAAGCTCAAGAAAGAGTTGGAGATGAAGAGCTTAAACACTTTTCTTTTCTTTTTGAAAACTATGAAAACTTGAGGATTTTTTCTTAGTCTTTTGCAAGAGACTCTCCTCCTCTATTTATAGGGAGAGAAAAGGGTTAAAACTAATTTATTTTAACCTTATTTGCTCTGGAAAAGATCTGTAAAACCCTGAAAAAGTCTGCCAAAAAACAGTCTGGAAAACAGATTTCAGAATTGCACAAAAAAGGAAAGAGTCGTTGGGCTTTTGCAGGCCTGGCGGTCGACCGGGCGGGTTGGCCGCCAGCTCTGCTGGCAAAGAGCCGTTGGGCTCGGGTCGACCGGTCGGGTCGACCGTCCTCTAAGAGAAAACACAGTTTTCTTCGGGCGGTCGACCGGGCGGTCGACCCAGAAACCCGAGAGCAACTGCTTTCAGTCGGTCGACCCGAGCGGTCGGCCGACAGATGTGCACAAACGTGCACGTCCTGATACTGGCGCCGGTCGACCGTGCCGGTCGGCCGGTCAAGCCTGAAACAGAAAAATAGCAGCAGGACTTTGAATTTTTTTGTTTTAAAATTTTTGAAGTAAAGAGTATCTAAGTATCATGATGAAAAGAGTATACATGATTTAAAAATGATATATGTCTTTGTAAAACTTGGAGTCATGTATATTTGTCAAGTCATGAGAAAAACTTAGAAACAAAAACTTAACTTGAAAACTTGTATTAAAAATGTGTGTGTGTATCCTAGAGCCAATTTCAAAACTCAAACTTTAACAAACTATTTCTTACATTGGTTCTAAGTACTACAAGTGCTTCAAAAGGGCTTTCACCATATGATCTTCAAAACTTGATTCTTGAGCCCAAATTGAGTTGACTTGAGTCCAAAACACTTTTCTTTAGGGAAGAACCCTTCTAGTTTGGTTAGAACCCTGAAACACACTTAAACAACAAACATTATTAGTACAAATAACTAATATGTTTTGTAATCATCAAAACACAATAAACACGGGTGATTGTAACTTTGGGCCAACAACATATAACAATTGAAAATAATTTTCATCAGGAGCATATGATACTAAATTAAAAAATCAATATCATTCATTTTTTAACACAAAGTGTGGGAGTAAGATATCAATTGTAAACAAAATCAATTGAAAGGTAAAATATGAATTTTCTGCCCTTTTATGAAATACCAAACAAAATGATGCATAAGCTTATATAATATACTAATCGAAAAATAATCAATTAAAATATAATTGTCATTTAAGAAATTAAGCTTAGCATAACCAAAATTTGTGCTCAAAGATATAGAGATATAGTAAGCACAAATAAAAAATATATATGTATGGAAAATTGAATACCAATCGAAATTGATACTATTTGAAGTGTAAACATACATATATAAAAACATATATGAGTATACAAAAAGTGTAAATCACCTAGAGGGGGGGTGAATAGGTGATGGCTAATCTAATGGTCAATTAATGCGGAATTAAAAACTTATTAAACTATTTAATGCAAACTAAAATATCTTAAACTAAACACCACGTATAACACATGAGTGTAGCCGAATTCCCCGTGAAGGGCTCTGGACTAACTCCTCAAGATTCCTCTAAATAAGAGTTGAGGTGCCGTGTTGGCTCTCTTGGTTGAATACAAGTGTTAGCAAACAATCCCCAAGCATATAACAATTAAGCTCACAATATATATCAAGCATAAAAGATGAAAGCAATAAAAGCATGCAAGATATAAACAAGAGTAAGAGATAGAGAGTGAGCAATCGCAAACACGGGAGATTTGTTTCGAGGTTCGAGCACACTTGCTCTACGTCCCCGCCTTCAACACTTGAAAGATTTTCACTATAAACCGATCCCACCAGATTACTCGGTGCCGCAACACCTACGAGGCGAGTTCACAGTTGAACTCCTTGGAGTCTCTAGTCCCGTACATACCGCAAGCCCACAAGCTCGCCGAGGCCGCACCTCAAATAAAGAGTTCACACACGAACTCGAAACACCGCGAACCCGCAAGTCCGCCTCCTCAAAGCAAAGATGGAACTTTGGTGATCACAACACTTTGATCACCTAAAATCCTCTCACAACAAATATCCCTATAGGTAGATATAGCAATGGATGGCTCAAGTGTTGTGTGAGAAAACAAGGATTGAATCTATGGTGAAAAACACAAGAAAATCTCTTTTGAAACACTCTTGATAAACTCTCTTTTGATTCGGTAATATTGGCTCTAAAACTTGTGGATATAACCACTGAAATGAATAGGAAAAACTAGCCCAAAAACTTCTTCCAAAACTTGTGTAAAACAGCCTACAAACCCCGCATACATATAGGCTAGAAAAACTAGCCGTTGGGGCAAAATATCAGCCCTGACGGCTGACGGTCGACCGCCAACGGTCAGAAATCTGACCGTTGGGGCGTCGGTTGACTGGCCTGATCGACCGCTGCCTGGAACAGAGAACAAAGTTCTCTGCCGGTCGACCGGCCCGGTCGACCGGGGCTTTCCAGAGAGCAGAAGCTCTCTGCGGTCGACTAGGGTCGGTCGACCGGCCCTCCAGCCAGAACTGGCGTGCACGTCTGTGTACGTCGGTCGACCGTCCCGGTTGACCGACTTCAAGCTTGGTCGACCGGTCCGGTCGACCGACAAAAGCCAGACAGGTCAGTTTTGGGATTGAAAAACTTAGTTTTTATTTCTTAAATAAATCCCATAAAATCACAAAAAATCTACAAAAATAGTTTTAACATTATACTTTGATAAACAAACATGCTTGAGCAAAATCAAGACATGTTAAAAATAATTTGAACTATTTTTGTAACTTAGAAATTTTGGCTAAAAACGAAAACTGTATTTTTTCAAAATTTGTTTTTCCAAAACTTCTCCAAATACAAAAATAAGATATTTTAAACACTTTGAAAGCATAGAGTGTATGGATATGATCCACTACACAAACATGGTGAAATATCTATATTTTTGACAATAAGCACTAAATATGGTTTAGGTTAAATACATGTAAACTTTGAATACCAAGAACCAAACCGGTATTTTTCAAAAAGAAAACTCTTTTGTATTTTTTCAAAATAAACATTCTTTTATGAAAAACTTATCTAAATCAAGAGTGAGTGTGTATATGGTATACTTGAGCAATCCACCAACTATTCTATCTGTAACCCCCTGATCCTTGGTGTACGTATCACAGTATCAGTACTCGATACGAGGTACAAAATTGATTTGACCTTCCTAATAGTCAGATTGAGTTAATTTCAGTTTCAAATATTATGGTTTCATATTGTAGATTTTTCAGATTTTTCTGGAATTTTTCTGGATTATTTTGGAAAATCTCCGTAGTCGGCGTCGACCGACACCGATAATCGGCTCTCCGATTTTTAATTCACAAACGGAGTAGAATTTTGAGAATCTGCTTTCACGTTATGTCTTAGAATCATACGATCTACGTTATAGTATTTTTGAGAATTTTTTTGAATTTATCGAAAATCGAGCCAAACCGGTGTCACCCAATATCGGCAATACCTTTTAGGATTTTTAATTTGTAAACCGGATTGAATTTCTTCAAAACGTTTTCATATTATATCTCAGGATAATATTCTCTATTTTCTGTAATTTTTGGTAACAGTTCGGGACTAGTCGAATTCTAGATTAAATTAAATAATATTAATTTAATTCATTAAATCCTTTTTCTTTTTCTTTTCTTTTTCTTTTTATTTCCCCTTCTTCCTTTCTCTGGACGCCTCCACACCCACGTCTGCGGCCACGCGGCCGGTGACCGGCGCGCCACCGCCGCCCCTCTCTTCTTCTTCTTCTTCTTCTCCTTTCTTTTCTTCTTCTTCTTCTTCTTCACAGTTTTCTTCTCTCTCTCTCTCTCTCCCCCCCCCTCTCTCTCACTCTCACTCTCTCTCTCGGCCAAACCACCGCCGGCGGGCTCCCTCGCCGCCGGCCAGCGGGAGCTGGCCGGCCAAGGCGCGCGCATATGCAGCGCCTTCACTGCTGCTGCTGCTGTATGCTATTGGGTTCGGGTATGAACCCGAACCCATTAACCCTATTGAGTTAATTTGAAACCCAATACCATAAACCCACTAACCCGTTACCAATTTACTTAAGTTATGGGTTTGGGTATTGGATCCAAACCTGACCCGTTAACAGCCCAAACCCGCATCCAAAACCCAATAAAGGTAATATTACAGAAAACCCCTTCTACTTTTTATTAATTGCATTTAAGATATGTTTATTACATATTTAACCCATTTCTATTACTCCTAGAGTTCGGGCGATATCTGGAGCAACCGGACTCCGATTTGGACGATTCAGGAACCGTTGCGATCGTGGGAAAGAGAGCTATCTTTCCATGACTAGTTTGTGAGTGTTTTCATTTTATAAATTATATTTATTCATGTTAAATTGAGTGATTGCTTTAGTTAATAAATCATAGATATGGGTAAATCACTATCAATGGTAATTAAAATATACTTCATTATAGAGAAGTCTATAAAATATAAGTAATAGATAATTATATCTATTCCACATGGTTTAGTTACATCTATTACATCATTGGATATTGTCACTTCGTTACTGCTACATGTACATTGTCACCATGACACTGTCACCATTACAGACCCACCGATACATTCGATACAGTATTGTATGTGAACATCTGATACACTACACAGGACACTATCATTTCATATTCATGACCACTGTTCTATGGATACGCGTCACTGATATTTCATGTGCTAGTATCACCATCCCACGGACATTCTAATGCACTGAACGCACTAGATACCGTTATTTCATGATGTTCCATGTACAAGTCTCACTCTTACATAGCTATGGAGATTCATGACATTATTACTGCACGTTCGTGAACCACTGATACACTGAGATGCTATTACACTGGATACCGCTACATGGATACTCTGTGCACATTTACTTAGACTCACCTGTCTACATGCATTGCTTGTCTATGTATTTCTGTTACATGAATCATGGATTATATTATTACTCATGGATATTCTTATATTCTAGTTATATTGATCATTGTTTATGTCACATGAATTATTGTTACATGAGTAGTTCGTCTTGTATTCCTGTTACATGATTATTTCCCGTTCTGATATTGATATTCCCGTTACTGGACATGTGAGCTGTTGATATGCGATGTGTGGAACTAAGTGCCACATGGGTTCAAGCCACGGGGGCCACCTCTAGAATCCCACATCTATTATTTCCCGTTTCCCGTTATCTTGTTTCGTGCTATCAACAGAGCTCATATCCTGTTCTCGTGTTACATGTATCATGAACTGTTCTTGCTCCTGATACCCTGTGTACAATAAATGTATGAAATATAAGATGGGGTTGGGGGGAGACTTAACGGTTGAGTAGATCTTGTCGGGTGAATGTCTGGATTCATTGTTTGTCCCACTGCAGGAGACGGGGTAGTGCTGGCTACCGTCTGTTATAACTCATGAGCTCCCGTTTCCCGTTTTGTTTTAGCTCATTGAGTTCCTGTTACATGTTACAGCCTTAGCGGGCTGGCCCTAGTCTCAGAGCCAGGGGTCTATTTAAGGCCGTGATCCCGGGTATGCACGGGGTACACCCACCTGACTAGATCTCCTTGACTATTGGGTTTCCAATTAACATAATAAAACAGTATAAACAATAGTGACCTCGGGAACACTTGTTATTTGGTCACTCTCTCATTTGGATAATGGTACCCGTAGGCCATGTCCGGATGGGTTCGACTAGAGTGCGGGCTCCAGTATGAACTGCCAGTAGTATGGGACACTGGAAGAGATTGATTAAAATATCAGGTGGTACTGATTGTTATTATTGTATAAATAACATGACTTGCTCGATACATGTATCATATTAGTTAGTTGCACTTGTTATTAGTCTTGATCATTTATCCCTTATCATGTTACCTGTAAGTTACACTTCCTGATATATGTTACACTTTCTGTACACTACTCATGTACATCTATATTCTGCATTGCATATACTCTGTTTTATGTATACCTTGCAAACATCATTACTGTATATGCACAGCCCGGTAGTATGGTTCTGTTGCATGCTGCACATCTGCATGTTCATTATATGAAACTGGATACTACTGTAGACATGACCCGATGATAACCTGCTAGGTAGTGATGATATTAAAATATGACATGTTTATATTTCTACTGCTTATTATATGCCTACTATATGGTATCACTGTTACAGAATCATGTATTATATATTATTATTGTGTCTGTATTACTATCGTATATATTACTACTTCCTTCATTTTACCACTCACTAGGTCGCTTTCTGACGACCCTGGGTTTGCGTGCCCAGGTTTGAGATTCGAGGTATCATACTGTCAGATATGTCATTGGATTCACATAGGGACTTGTCACCTATACGATTCATAGGTATCTTGATTCTTTTGTCTTATTTCCTTAATTGTCCATGTTTCTTTATCTATCAGGCTCACTGATCTTTTTTGCAGGTATTCTTGTACTTATTTAATGCTGGAACTCTTGTATATACGGAGTCTATTTCTTGTACTGAGGCTTAGCGTACGTACGTGAGGGTATCTCCACCCTGCGTATGTACGTCGCCATAACGTCTCCGTACCTGCGGGATTGGGGCGTTACACTATCCTTTACATTTTAATCTAAAAACAAAATCTTATAAAAACAAAATCTAAATCAAGAGAGTGTGTGTATATGGTATACTTGAGCAATCCACCAACTATTCTATCCTTTACATTTTAATCTAAAAACAAAATCTTATAAAAATAAACCTAAACACAAGTCTTCATCTTAAAGGTCTTCACTTGAAGTCTTCTCATCTTCTTAACTTGGTCCAAACTCGATCCAAAGAGCTAGACTCCTCTTCAGTACTTGGTGTGGTCTTGATGCATAGGCTCTTGAATTAAACCGTGTTAGCTCCAAACCTTGACTTTAAATCCTTTGTTGAAGCTAAATACCTACTAAGATCTTGATGACAAATCTGAGACTAAATAAATACAAGATCATTAGTACTATAACTACATGAGTTGATCATCATCAAAACTAGAGTGATGGGCCTTTGGGCCAACAATCTCCCCCTTTTTGATGATGACAAAACTCATGAAGTTATATATGCATGGATTAAAGTAAAGCTTCAAAGAAGCTCCCCTTTAACTCATGCATCTCAATAAACAATAAGATATGGCAATGAAGCACATAAACTACCTAAACATGTATGCAAAAATACAGAGATAAAACATGCATAAACAAGCATTAAACACATCAAATTCTTTTTCTCCTACTTGCATAACAAAACATATATGCATAAACATAAATCAAAACATGCATATATATCAAATACTTCTTCCCCTTTTTGTCAATCATCAACAAAGGGGTTAAAGTAAAAACAAATGTTCTCCCCCTTTTTGTCAAAAGCAAAAATTAACAAAGGGGTGACATTAAGCAAACAATAAAAGGATATATGCGACATACATTCATGAAGAGGAAGACGCTAAGTTAACTTCCTTACATATATGCATTACATGAAGAAGGGATGACAAGCCCTAACTCACATAACACATAATAGGCAATGCATAAGAGGAGACGTGAAGCTCCCCTTACACACGTGTATCGCATAAGGAAGAGTTGTCAAGCTCCTCAATATAAGATACACTCAATATGAATCTATATGTAGAAGAGATGTTAAGCTCCTCTTGCATATAGGCAATACACATCAAAACATTTTTAATTTTCTTATTAAAAACAAAATTTTGAATTTTTCTCAATAAAACAAAATTTGAATTTTTCTTAGTAAATCAAATTTAAAGATATCATATAAATAAAAAATTTTAAGGTACTACTTGTAATCAAATTTTAAGATACCAATTGTAAATAAACATTACAAATTTTGAATTTTAATCAAAAATAGAATCATATTGATACCAATTGAAGATTATTGCACATATTAGATATCAATAAAAATACCAATATTAAAAATAATGCATAAGCTTATTAAACAATCAATTGAGATACCAATTGAAAATAAGGATTTGAGTCAAGCTTAATATAAACAAACTTTGTGCTTTAAATATGTAAACCTATTTTAAATTAAGCACAAATAAATCATATATATGTATGAAAATGAAAATACCAATAGAGATTGATATTATTTGAAATGTGAAGCATACATATATAAAACCAAAATATGAGTATATACAAAATAAATATCAATTAAGATACCAATTGACAATAATAATGTAAATTAAGTATATAACTCATAACCTACCACCCTTTTATGCACAAGGTAAAAGATTTTCAATAAGGTTTGCAAGGCATAATCGCCCATCCGTCCACCCATAACGGTGTTGGCAGGGGTTTTCAAAAATAGGGTTTGAAAATATTTTTAATAGTGAAAAACACTACCAAATTGAAGAATAAATAACTAGTTAAAGTAATTTTTGAAAAACTAGTTAAAGATCCTTCAAAAACATGAAACCAAATATATATATATCCATGAAGCATACTAAATACATAAGAATTGGCACTCGAAATCTATAAGGCTCAAAAATAATCATGAAACAAAGTTATGAATAAACAAAATAAAGTGTGAGTGCACAAAAATCATGTAATTAGAATTTTCTATGAAGATAATCAATGAAGCTCAAAACAAGCATGAATCTTATTTTTATCTAAACATGAAAAACATGAAATTTATTTTTTTTAAAAAAAATAAACTTCTAGGTATATGTACGATTTATCCAATCCTAACAATATCATATATATCTCAAACATAAAAAGAGTTCATAATGTAAATTGCATGAAGGCAATTGACTCATGGGGTATACATATATATTTATTAGATTTGAATACAAAATGCATATACATGAAGTAAAACATGAAAATAGGCAAAACAAGTGTAAATGAGGGAATCATCAAAACTAGGCTATACATGTGCATATAGTAAGTACAAATGAACAATGAAGTGCAAACATATATGAATCAATTTGTTGCTCACTACCTGTACATATATATATCCAAGTTTTAATAAAAAATACATTTAAACTAGTATTTACTACATGAAACACAAAACAAATAAAACATGAACATGCTAAAAATATCATATATGAACAAGCATGTAAATAAACTAAGAGTTTAGAGATAGTTACCAAACAAAAGAACTATGCTCTAATTCTCTAAAACATGGTGGTTGTCCCACCAAACCTCCTTGATAGCGGTGCATCAAATGTGTGTCCATCAAGTCCATGTGCAACCACCACCAAGGCACCATCCCTCTCACGTTTTGTGAGAGCCCGCACCTACATCAAAAACACAAGGTGGAGATTTTGGTACCCATTTTCTTTTGGGTCCATGAGGGTTAGTCTTATAAGGAACCCAAACATTTTTGTTATTAGCAAAATTAATATGATGTAACTTGTCAAAACAAAACTTTGCTAAATGGCCTTTGCGGCCACAATGTGTACATTTGTACACCTTAGGATGCATATGTGTATGAGTGTGATCGTGGTGTGCAAAATGTGCATATGCATGATGTGGATGATGTGCATGAACATGTGGAGCTTATTTCTTTGAAAACAAAGACTCCAATCTAGAGTGGTTAAATGCACATGTGCTCAAAGTTGAGCTTAAATAATTTATTTTATTTTTTAAAACATTAATCTCATTTTGATTAATGGTGGCATGTAAGGCATGGTGAGATAGAGAATCATTATTCTTTTTCTTTTTAGAAACACTTTCTTTTTCTTTTTCAACCATTTTTCTTTTCAAAGAAGTGTTTTCATGCAAAGCAACTTCTTTTTGTTTTTCCACCAAAATAATTTTATTTTTCAAAGTAGTGTTTCCTTCACAAAGATCATTTAATTTAGACATCAAGGAAACATTTTCATTTTTCAAGTTTTCATTTTCCTTTTCAAAGCATGCAACTTTATTTTTAAAAGACTCATTTTCTTTTAACATGCAATCAAAATTCCTTTTCATTTTCTTATTATCTTTCTTAAGCAATTCATATTTTTCTAAGAGTTGTTGACAAAATGATGCTAGTTCATTATATGGCATTTTAACATCCTCTTCTACCTCGGATTCGGTAGTTACCTCAAGAGGGTTATCCCCTTGGACCATGTAGCACACGTTAGAAGTGTCACTTCCAACATCCGAGTCGCCCCCCGCATAGTATTGTTCTTTTTTGCCAAGGGAGAGAATTGTGTTCCATACTATAGAAACCGAATCAATGTTAGAAACCCTACATAAATATTCATCATTTAGGGTATTTTTCAAAGCATGAATGGCCTTTGCATTAGCCTCAATATTTTTGCCATTTAAACAATAAGAATCTTTAATAGTGACAAAATAAACATGAATCCCTAAGGCTTTGAGGTACAAAGACATCTTAACCGTCCAAGTTTGGATGTTAAGAATGTCAAAAGTGGGAGGTGACATGAAATCCATGGTGTGTGTACAAATATTGTGATTAGACTAAAAAATAAGGATCTTTAACTCTAGGTTGTAAGACCCAAATCAAGAGCACTTGGCTCTGATACCAATTGTAAATCACCAAGGGGGGTGAATAGGTGATGGCTAATCTAATGGTCAATTAATGCGAAATTAAAAACTTATTAAACTATTTAATGCAAACTAAAATATCTTAAACTAAACACCACGTATAACACAAGATTGTAGCCGAATTCCCCGTGAAGGGCTCTGGACTAACTCCTCAAGATTCCTCTAAATAAGAGTTGAGGTGCCGCGTTGGCTCTCTTGGTTGAATACAAGTGTTAGCAAACAATCCCCAAGCATATAACAATTAAGCTCACAATATATATCAAGCATAAAAGAGGAAAGAAATAAAAATATGTAAGATATAAACAAGAGTAAGAGATAGAGAGCGAGCAATCGCAAACACGGGAGATTTGTTTCGAGGTTCGAGCACACTTGCTCTACGTCCCCGCCTTCAACACTTGAAGGATTTCCACTATAAACCGATCCCACCGGATTACTCGGTGCCGCAACACCTACAAGGCGAGTTCACAGTTGAACTCCTTGTACTCTCTAGTCCCGTGCATACCGCAAGCCCACAAGCTCGCCGAGGCCGCACCTCAAATAAAGAGTTCACACACGAACTCGAAACACCGCGAACCCGCAAGTCCGCCTCCTCAAAGCAAAGATGGAACTTTGGTGATCACAACACTTTGATCACCTAAAATCCTCTCACAACAAATATCCCTATAGGTAGATATAGCAATGGATGGCTCAAGTGTTGTGTGAGAAAACAAGGATTGAATCTATGGTGAAAAACACAAGAAAATCTCTTTTGAAACACTCTTGATAAACTCTCTTTTGATTCGGAAATATTGGCTCTAAAACTTGTGGATATAACCACTGAAATGAGTAGGAAAAACTAGCCCAAAAATTTCTTCTAAAACTTGTGTAAAACAGCCCACAAACCCCCACATATATAGGCTTGAAAAACTAGCCGTTGGGGCAAAATATCAGCCCTGACGGCTGACGGTCGACTGGCCTGGTCGACCGCCAACGGTCAGAAATCTGACCGTTGGGGCATCGGTCGACCGGCCCGGTTGACCGCTGCCTGGAACTGAGAACAAAGTTCTCTGCCGGTCGATCGGCCCGGTCGACCGGGGCTTTTCAGAGAGCAGAAGCTCTCTGCGGTCGACCGGCCCTCCAGCCAGAACTGGCGTGCACGTCTGTGCACGTCGGTCGACCGTCCCGATTGACCGACTTCAAGCTCGGTCGACCGGTCCGGTCGACCGACAGAAGCCAGACAGGTCAGTTTTGGGATTGAAAAACTTAGTTTTTATTTCTTAAATAAATCCCATAAAATCCCAAAAAATCTACAAAAATAGTTTTAACATTATACTTTGATAAACAAACATGCTTGAACAAAATCAAGACATGTTACAAATAATTTGAACTATTTTGTAACTTAGAAATTTTGGTTAAAAACGAAAACTGTATTTTTCCAAAACTTCTCCAAATACAAAAACAAGATATTTTAAACACTTTGAAAGCATAGAGTGTATGAATATGATCCACTACACAAACATGGTGAAATATCTATATTTTTGACAATAAACACTAAATATGGTTTAGGTTAAATACATGTAAACTTTGAATACCAAGAACCAAACCGGTATTTTTCAAAAAGAAAACTCTTTTGTATTTTTTCAAAATAAACATTCTTTTATGAAAAACTTATCTAAATCAAGAGTGTGTGTGTATATGGTACACTTGAGCAATCCACAAACTATTCTATCTTTTACATTTTAATCTAAAAACATAATCTTATAAAAACAAACCTAGACACAAGTCTTGATCTTGAAGGTTTTCACTTGAAGTCCTCTCATCTTCTTGACTTGGTCCATACTCGATCCAAAGAGCTAGACTCCTCTTGAGTACTTGATGTGGTCTTGATGCATAGGCTCTTGAATTAAACCGTGTTAGCTCCAAACCTTGACTTTAAATCCTTTGTTGAAGCTAAATACCTACTAAGATCTTGATCACAAATCTGAGACTAAATAAATACAAGATCATTAGTACTATAACTACATGAGTTGATCATCATCAAAACTAGAGTGATGGGCTTTTGGGCCAACAAAAAGAAGTTCAATAGTGATACCAATTGAAAAGATACAATGATATCATTGAAACTATAATGAGAATCAAGTGTATAACTCATACTTCTTACCACCCATTTCATGCACAAGTTTAAATAGATTTTTAATAATGAGCATATAAGGCATGGTCGCCCAACCAACCGCCCTTTAAAGGGTAGGGGTTTTCAAAAATAAGTTTGAAAATAATATAACACGTTTGAAAACTCTACCATATGAAGAATACCGCAACTAGTTATATGATAAAATTGTAAACTAGTCGAAATCCTTCAAGTAAGGAATAAAATAAGAATATATTCCATAAAACATGAAAATCACTAAACTAATGTCACTTAAAATCTAAATAGCACATATAATACTCATGAAAATAAAATCATGAGAAAACATTAAGTAATATGAGTGTACAAGTTTTGTGAAAGACATAGTCATGGAAATAGGCAATTAAGCTCAATGTGAAATTCCTTAAAACATTAAAGTCATCAAAACTAGAATCCTTCAAGGTATATGTATATTTTGTACAAATTAGAGTATACATACATATCCAAACATGAACGAGTCCACAAAAGTTTATGCATGAAGGCAAGTGGCTCAAGGATGTATATGTATAACTAATAGTTTAGGTAAAATAAACATATACATGAATGAATCAACATTAAAACATGCACAAAAATATGGAATACAAGTCAAAATGCATGAATTAACAAAACTAGGCTATACTAGTACATCTAATGAGTACAAATGAGCATTCAAGCACAAACATATAATAATCTATTTGTGGCTCACTAGTTGTACAAGTATATACCCAAGTTTTAATGAAAACTAACATCTAAACATGTAGTCAAAACATGAAGCATAGAAACCAAAACAAAACTTATATGATCATTATGGTAAATGCACATGCATTAGATCTATGATATACACAATAGCTAAAACAAATGTGAGAACACAAAAGTATAAGTCCATATTAAATATGGGTGTCTCAAATACTAATCACGCATATCATAAGTCTAATAATCATGACATTTAACATACTAATCGTGAAATAAGGCATGCTAAAAATCAACAATATGAAAAGCATGTAAACATAAATGAGAGTTAGAGATTGTTACCAAAACCATAAGGGTATATCTCTATGTCTCCAAACCGAGGTGGTCCTTCCACCAAACTCCCCTTGAAAGTGATGCATCCAAATTTTCATCTTTAAGCTTGGAACACATCCACCTCAAGGCACCATCACTCTCACGTCATGTGAGAGCCCACACCTACATCAAATAATATAGGAGTGATCTTTGGTACCCAAACTCTTTTGGGTCCATGGGGGTTAGCTTCTTTCCTAAGCCAAACAAATTTATTTGCTAAATTAGAATCAAGCATCTTATCATAACAAAATTTAGCAAGGTGGCCCTTACGTCCACAATGTGTACATGTGTACACATGAGCATACAAAGTGTTATGAGTGTGGCCGTGAGGATCATGTGTATGTCATGGTTTGTGTGCATGCATAGGAGGAACTTGTTTCTTTCGAAATATAGATTCTAAACGTGTATGGTTCAAAGCACAATGGCTCAAAGTGGAGCCCAAACATTCAACACTTTTCTTCAAAACATTTATATCATTTTAATACTTGAAGATAAAGTGGAGCATGCAATAGGTGAGCTAGAATGTGAAGCTATACTAGCATGGCAAACATGTGAATCTATATCATTTTTCAAAATAATATTTTTCTTAGAAACCAAATCCAATTCTTTTGAAATAGAAATAATTTTGTTTTTCAAAGAATCATTTTCTTTTAAAACAAAATCAAGTTTTGAAGTTAAAGTCTCATTTTTTTTCAAAACATTTTCACAATCATTTTTATTTTTCAAAATCTTGTTTTCATTTAGGGCAAGATCAAGTTGGAATTTAAGTGAGTCACGTTCACTTGAAATCTCATCCCTCTCTTGCAAAACAACATCAAGCTTAGAAGACAAGTTTTTGTTTTCTTCTTTTAAAGCAAAACTTTTCTTTTTTTAAAAGATTATATTTTTCTAACAATTTTTCACAAATAATTGAAAGTTTTTCATTCAAAGCATCAGCATCAATATGAACATCGCCGGAAGAACTAGCACAATCATCTAGTTGGGATTCCGAATATACCTCAAGGGAGTCATTCCCTTGGACCATATAGCAATGTTGTTCGGATTCTTCTCCACTACATTCCTTCTCCATGATGGTTGGCATTTGAAGCTTGGAGGAGGTCAACATGTTCCACACTGCAAAGGCGGAATCACAGTTAGAAACCATCATAAGATATTCTTTGTTAAGCGTGCTTCTAAGTGCCTCAAGGGCTTGTGCATTGGCCTTTATATGCTTGCTATTACCAAGATAGGATTCTTGATAGCGGTAAGGAAAACATGCAAGCCTAGGATTTTTAGGTACATGGACATCCTAGCCTTCCAAATAACAATGTTGGAAGTATCAAACATAGGTGGGATCATGAAGTCCATGAGTGTGTGTAAACAATATAAGTGTGCAAATACAAATCTAGATTAGCAAAACCAAGATCACACTCCTAAGTGGTTAAACCTAATATCAGGAGCGTAGGCTCTGATATCAATTGAAAATACACCTAGAGGGGGGTGAATAGGTGTATGGCTAATCTAATGATCAATAATGCAGAATTAAAAACTTAATACAACACACTTAGTGTAACCAACGAGTGTAGCCAAATTCCCAGTGAAGGGCTCTGGACTAACTCCTCTGAATTCCTCCAAATAAGAGTTTAGGTGCTATGTAAAGCTCTCTTAGTTAAACACAAGTATGGGCACACACAAGCAACACAAGCATGTATATGATATGACAATATGAATCAATGCACAATGTAAGAGAGAGTTAGAGAAAGTAGATCAAACGCAAACACCAAGATATGTTTCGAGGTTCGAGCACACAGCTCTACGTCCCTGCCTTCACACAGAAGGATTTCCACTAACTCGTCCACACAAGACTTCCCACACAGGGAACCTCCACTGAGGATTCGGGGCAAATACAATCGGGAGTACACAACTCCTCTCTCCAACAAATACAATGTCTACACTTAGAGGCAAGGCACTGTACGCACATGGAAAAGGTACGAGCTCGAAGTAAGATTTCCTTGGATCAAATTGAAAAATTACAACGGACTAGTATTCCGGTTACAAGGGAGAGAGGATGTTGAGCCTTGAATCCTCTATTTATTTAAGGCTGGGTTCTTCGAGTGGCGATGGAGAGTGAATCTTGTTCTCCGTTGACCAGGTGACCGTCTAGACCTTCGGGATCTTCTCTTCGCTGGTAGAAGGAGTAGCACAGCTCTGTCTACCAAAACTCTCAAAGAGAAGGTAGGCAAAGGGCAACTTGTACGCAGCAAGCTTGCTGAAGAGTTGAGCTCTCTCTTGCTTCTCTCTCTGTCTGCCTTGTTGTCTATCTCTTGTTTCTTGTGTCTTGTTCCCCATTCCTATAGCGGCGGGCTATTTATAGAGGTTTCAGGGGTGAACGTGCCCCCTAAAAGTACTCCACAATGAGGGCTAACTTCCCCGCTATGTGGGCGGTGACTGGCCCCATAACCAGGGCGGTTATAACTGAGACGTGGGCCTTGAGACGTGGGTGTTGAGCCCACGCGCCTTGATGCTGAGATGCGGGTGTTGAGCCCACGCGCCTTGATGCTGAGACGCGGGTGTTGAGCCCACGCGCCTTGATGCTGAGACGCGGGTGTTGAGCCCACGCGCCTTGATGCTGAGACGCGGGTATTGAGCCCACGCGCCTTGATGCTGAGACGCGGATGGCCATCATTAGTCCTGCGTCTAGAACCTGAAACTCTGCCTTTTTTAATGGCTTGTCTTTTAATGATTTTTAAACAGCCTACAGAACCCCCTCCAAAGTTTTCGATATTCCGCAATTAAGTGGGACGGATTTTGAAATATTTGGACTCTAGCTGAGCTCACCCTTATGACTGGACTGTCAATGCTCCGGGTTTGATCTTATCTGGAGTATGGTCTTCGTGAGTGTACTGTAGAACTCTTTGAAGCCATCAGAGTTGATCGAGTTGAGTGTTTAGATACACAGTCTAAACCTCCCCGATTGCTTTAAGTCTGTCGTGGGTGCACTTTAAGCCAGGAGTGGACAGTCGTCTGCTTGTGCCAGTGTACTGTTGAACTGATTTGCAGAAGCAAGGACTGAACGCCAGTTCTTTTTGAAGAGCAGAGATAGTACTGATTTAAAGACGCGACTTTCATGGGGTGCGTCTTTTGGAAATGAAAACGCGACTGATATTCTATTGGGCAGACGCGATGCTAGGCCGGATTGGAAGGACGCGAACTTCGGAGAGACACATCCTTTTGAGTAAGGACGCGACTTTCTGGACGCGACTATGGCTGTGCTGATGGGGCACGTCCATCGAAGAGGCGTGCCTGTTGGGTGCGAATCCGTGCCATGTCATGAGTGCACCGCCACTTGTTCTGGGGAACCGACGGGACATCTCCTTTTGACGCGCGGACTTCCCGGTATATTAAATGAGCTGTCCACGCGTCAAGCGATGACTCGATGCCGAACCAATCGAGCCACGCGCCGTGTATCTTTGCGAATCTTCGTGCCTATAAATGGCAACAGTCAGAGAGATATCTCTTTCGTCTCGAGCGCATCTGTTAGGGTTTTTTGAAAAAGGAGTCTTCTCTGTCCCTTCTCATTTCTTTATCGTCCATCATCGGATTCTTGATTAACAATGGCACCCTAGGCCAAGCAACTGCATCATCTTCAAAAGCGGCCGTCATCGAGGCCCAGAGGGGCGGTTCCTCCGCACAGGAAGCCCCAATCTCAGGTATAATGTCATTAAACTTCGCCATTAATGGAAGTTCATGGACTCCTAAAAATTCCTCTTTTAAAGGAGAACCGTCAACACAGAATAAAAACCACGTTTGATTCTCAGACGCGGTCTTTGAGTTGATAAACAAGGCGCGGGTTTGATGACCCCACCGCTTTTATCCACTTGGGGATGCGCTTGTCTATTGGATATAGAGCGCCAGTAAGCCCTGCACTTCGGATTCTTCACTTAGAATATTTCTAATTGTGAAGGGTTCGGACGCGGACTTGATCCTTGTGTTCTGTGACATCAGGTGCTGGTCTTTTATGAATCTCGCACCTGAGTCCAAGTACTTAGAAATTTTTTTTTATAAGTCTTGCAGGCTCCCTGTTAGCCTCACGGTCGCGGATTTTCAGGTCTGGACGCGGATTTTGACAATTTCTGCGTCCAGTATCTCTTCTGCGTCTGAACGCGGATTTTCAGGCCTGGACTCTGATTTTGACAGTTTCTGCATTCAGTATATAGACACTTAAGATTTCTGATTAAGTGTCATCTTCTTCTGCAGTGCAACACTTTTCTGCCCCACTCTCCAAGAGGCGCCACTTCGGGCACGTAGGTGGTGCTGACCGTGATTTGACCTTTGCGCTGCAAAGGACTGTACCTGTGACTGCTGATGGGCCGCAGGAGCGTAGGAGAAGGCTTTCCAATGTTGACATGGTAACCTTTCGGGAGCTTATGACTGACGTAGCATTCACAACGGATGCTCGCGTTCCGCTGGAGAAGCCTGCCTTCTTCTTTGGAGACCGTATTAGCGAGGGCGGCTATTCCTTGTATGACAGAGATTATAAATGGCTCCGTCAGATAGGGGGTAGAAGATTCTTTCTCCCAAACATGGAGAGGATGTACCCGCTATCTTATCTTCAACACATGTCCGTTCCTCGGAAAATGAAATGGGAACTCTCCCGATATGTCCCTGAGGTTACTCTTGGCGACCTAGGCTCCAAAAAGGTATATCGCCATGATAGTCATGATAGGGAGGTTCTTGGCCTGTTTCCAGGGCTGCTCAGGACTGATCACCCAGTTAGAGAGGCACCAAAACTTGGTACCACTTTCCTCAACGCGTTCATGAAAGTGGGGGGTGATTTTCCGGTCGAGTTCCGTTCGCCCGGGTGGATCCACTCCACTGAGAGGTATTGGTGGGGCAGGATGGTGAGCTTCGTCCTTGCCGACCTTAGAGGCTTGTTGGAGCAAGCGGAATTGTACCAAGCGGTCAGGGCCGTACATTATGGTATTCCACCGAGCTCTCAAAACTTTTTTGGGATCCTGGAGCGTTACAATCCTCTGACGGGGACGTTCTTCACTCCGGTCGGGGAGATGGGTCTCGCCCTGCACGAGTTGTACGAGGTCTCGGGGCTGGCAATGGGGGATTCTCCCTATGAAGAATACGTCCCAACCGCTGAGGAGCTTCACCTTATGAAGAAAGGGTCTCCTCGAGTGTACGAGACTTACTGGGAGGTGTTATGTCACTTCCACATCTGCAGCCAGATAACCTCTTGGAGGGCGGGGGGAGTCAATCAGCTGTCTTGGGCAAGCTACTTGTTCAATGGTGTCAACCAGAAAGACCGTCCGGTGACCCGACTGGCTCCCAGCTCCGACGAGGAGATTGCCGACAGGATCAAGGCTTCTGTAGACTCCTACACCACGGAGTCGAACGAGGATGTTTTCGAACCTGACACGATTTTCGAAAGCTTCCATCATCAAGTCCGGATCCCTATCTCCGACCACGCACTGTTGGCGGGCTTCTTAATGCTGTGGTTGAAGCGCTGTGTGGTGCCAATGCTACCACATGAAGTCATTGTTGCCGACGTAGTGTACCCGGCGGTGCTACTGGCTTATGGTAGGCCCATAGCCCTTCTCCCGGCCATGGCGGCGAGTATTCAAAGCGGGTTGCGGACGTTAACCCAAAATCTGTGCGAGGCAGGGAAGGCCGTCGACTCCCATGGCAAGGTGAATGTTGACTCGGAGGGGAGGCCGACGATAAAGCACCCCAACCCTCGGGTTGAGCTTCCCTACACGTACCTAATGGCTTGGTACGTTATGCACTGTCCCTTTCTGATGACGCCGGTGTCTTGGTGTGGGGGGTTTATTCCTTTCGTGCAGCGGTTGGAGGGTTCAACCTGGTGTAATACTTACATGTATTACATTCGAAAGTGCATCATGTCGGCTTCGAACTACCAGCTTAATCGCTGCTTCCCCGCGATTCCTGATGCATCTTTCGGGGAACAATTTACTGACTCCGTAGGCCAAGATGACTTCACGAGGCTGTCAACGGGGGTTTTCTGGTGGTTGGTCAACATTCGGCCAGGGTATGTGCTTTTCCGGCAAGGGAATTCATGCACGATCGAGCCATATATGCCGAATCGCTTCGCCCGACAGTTCGGCTATGATCAACTATATGTCGGCAACCCCAATGCTCGACTCACCTTCAATGGGAATTTGTTCGAAGGTGCTCGGGCTTGGTATTATAGCGTGGCCGGGGGGACGGAAGCAACTTTTCGGCTGCCTATCAAAGGGCCAAAGGGCCGTACCAGCTTCAGCTTCTGTACTTGGTACTTCCAGGCCAACCAAACACCAGATTTCGCTCCAGAGTATTCATGCATTGAGAGTATCAATGCAGGTTATGAAGCAAGGTCAGGGTCCACTAAACGCTCGCGAGGCGTCGAGCAGTATCTGAAGGCTCTTAAGGAGGTTAGAAGGGGGTCGAGGGAGGAGCCGCGAGCAGCAAAAGCTCGACAGACGGTGGGTAAGCGTCTTCAAGGCTCTACCTCCACTGCTGAGCCTGCTCCAAAGAAGGTCCGGAGAGACTTGACGGCTGCAGTTTCTCCGTCTGAGGACATCCCTTCTGGTGTTGAGGAACCGAGGGAAGAAGAGGCGGATAGGATGATGCCCCCTTAGTCCATGCCCGCAGGTTGCACAGCAAGGGCCCCAGGATTGTGGAGGAAGTGGGGCCTGCTGACAAACCCACCACCGCTGACGAGGCCGAGCAGTTCGAAGTCGACATAATGAGCGGAGGCGATGTTGAGAGGCCAGGGGTCTCAGCTCAGCCCGGGCTTCCTCAGCTCACGATAGGAGGGATGAGGTACAGCAGCCGGAGGTCGACATAATGGGTGATGTTGAGATTCCAGGAGTCTCAACTCAGCCTGGGTCTTCCTCAGCTCACGAGAGGAGGGATGAGGCACAGCAGCCGGAGGTCGACATAATGGGTGATGTTGAGATTCTAGAAGTCTCAACTCAGCCTGGGTCTTCCTCAGCTCACGAGAGAAGGGATGAGGCACAGCAGCCTGGGTCTCCCAGTGTATTCATCTCCAGTGCTCAGACAGTTGACCCCAGCCCTACCACTGGGGTGTTTGGAGGCAAGGCTCCGGTTGCCGAGGTCCCTCACGTTGAATTGTCGTTTTCATCATCCGAAGAGGAAATCGATTTTGAGGATGAGGTCGACTTTGGCGATGAACCCGCTCCTCCTGATCCGAGTAAATTCTCACACATCTCGGAGGAGGAAATATATGGGCGTGAGCCGTTGACGACATCACCATTAGCGGCAGTTCTTCCTGTTGAGGCTGCTGAAGGTACACTACTCGCCAAACTCATCCTTCTAACTAGGAGAAGGATTTTTGACGTTTTCTTTTTTACTTGGCCTCGTGTTGCAGGGCCAGTCATGGTTAGCGAGGCCGCTGCTTCCTCCCAGATCGAGGAGATGATACAAGAACTGGCTCAGCAGGAGAAAGCTGAGTCTCCTTGTACTAGGGTGCTTCAAGAGAGGGCAATCGTCGAAGTCGGGGAGACCTCCACCCTACAGGATTCACCCAAGGACTTTCCACCTTTGGACCCTCAGCCAAGTAAGGAAATGTTGGTATAAATGTCTTCCTTTTGCTGTCATGGCTAATATTCTCGTAATTTTGCAGAGGGCATTGAGGAAGTTCAGGCAAGTGCAGAGAGCATTGAGGAAGCTCAGGTAGGAGGAGGTTTGGCGGTCAGTGCCTGTCAGGGAGACCACACAGCTCAAGCCTCGGCCGAGGATTCTGAGGAGGTCGAGCTCACTACCCTGTCATCAGCTGTGGAGATTTCTACGGAGGTAGCACCCCCAGAAGCGCCAGTGGCTACTCTTGCTCCTGCAGTACCCGTGGTCAGCCCGACTCTTGCGCCAGAAGAGCCGACCTACATCCCCACACCTTGATAGAAAGGGGATCGGGGACTACCTCGGGTGATGATACCATGGAGTTCCTGACACGCCAGACGGTGCAGCAATTCTTTACCTCAATGCGATCATGCATCGATTTATCTTATCTGGGGGTAGTTCTTTTGAATTCGCCCAGACGTATCTCGGAAACCTGGTCGAAAATATCAAGTTGGCCGGAGGCCCTTCACTAGCCCAGGCGTGTCTGCTGCTGGTAGAGCAGCTGGGACAAAACCTGAGAGAGCTTTGATCCCTGGAGAAGGCCGGCTCATTCCACAAGGCCCAGGAAACTCTGAATAGGCTCCTTACTGCTCAAGAGCAAGAGCGAAGAGAGGTGGAGGAGCAGATAACCGATAACACCCGTCTTCTCGAAGGTTTCCAGGCTGATCATCAAAGGCTAGCAATCGAGTCCAAGGAATCTGAGATGATCATACAGGCTGCAAAGCAGGTTATCCTTCATTCTCGGGCTGCCATAGCCAGAGCTGAGGCAGTGATTACTATTAACGAACAGAAGCTTGCTACCTCTGAAAAGAGGCGAGCGGAGTTAGAGGCTGCCAAGGCGCAGATTGAAGCGAACCTCTCTGTTCGTTCGTCCAAGCTGGAATCCCTCCGAGTACGAGCGCAGGGATTTTTACCTGAGGCGGACCTGCGGGCCCAAGCTCTTATGGAGGCTGAGAAGGCACGTCAACATGAGATACATCGCCTTAGAGAGCAAATCCGTTCCTTGGCGAACCAGGACCTTTAGCCTTCTCTTCTTTTCTTTTTTTTTGTAAAGAAAAGGACACTCTATTTACCAAGAGTGTTTGTATCTACTTTTATCATTTTTTGAATAATAAAAGTCTTTGAAATTTTCTGTTCTATCTTCATTGCTCTGCTGTAGATGAATTCAACCTCTCAATCACAGATTTCGGCTGTGCTCTTCTGGCTGGCTGTGAATGCTGAACTTAGATAAAACTAAGTTCTTTTGACGAAACGCGGCGTCGATTCATAAAAAGAGACACGGCTCTGAGGCACGCGATTCTGACCTGCTAGTGAAGACGCGGTTCAAGTGGACGCGAAGGACGCAGCTTCGAGCGTGACTCACTGGCCGCAGTCTTTAACTTTATCCAGGCGCAGGAATCAGGATGCATCAAGAGTGTGGTCTCACGCCCCTTACAATTGACGCGGTCTGGGACGTGACGCTGAGACTCGGTGCAAGACCTCTCTTTATCCATACAGACGCAGCTCCAAGACACTCGTGAAAGTGATAGGCCTTCTCTGCTGAAGATATAAGCTTTAGGACGCAGCTTTATGTGCTTTCCTACTGGGGCCCCTAAAATGAGTCCCTTTTGTTGAGAGACACGGATCGACTTTGAATCATCCAAGAGACGCGAAAGATCTTCTAACTTGGAATGAAGGAGGATGTCGATTTTTTTTGAGAAAAGAGGGGACGCGGGTCTTTGGACACAGCTCTCACACCTGCGTTTTGGCACGATTTCCCAGGCGTTATAAATAGCCTGTCATAAAGATTTTGTGAAATCTTTGAACGTCAAGTCTCCGTTGACGATTGGGAACCCGCATCATCTGTTATTTCCCGAAGCGATTTGTCCACGCGTCAGTTCTTCATTGGGCTTAGGCGTTAATGCCTTTTAATGCCAATACGGCGCTGGCGGTTGGAAACTAGCGTCTTCTATGCTTCCCGAAGCGACGCTCCACGCGTCAGTCTCCCATTGGGCTTTGACAGTCGTGCGGTCATTAAGGCCGACGGTTCCAATTGATGAACCATTAACTACGGTTATTATGGGCTGCCTATAAATAGGGGCTCCTCCTCTCCCTTTAACAGTCCATACTTAGACTGTGTTCTTTTTGAGAGCGAGTGCTCTGAGAGACTCTGTCTTCTCCCTTTCTGAGAGACTCTATCTTCTCCCTTCAAGGACCCTATCAGGGGTTTGCCTCCATGGACGAGGATGACCCAAAGCTTCCATGCTTCTGTTTGGTCTCTTCAGTAGATTACCACTGTCAAGTGATTTCAATGATAGGAAGCGTCTCACTGAGCACCTTTTACGTCCGCGCCTCAATGCAGAGAGTTCAACTCTTAACAGAGGCCTCTGCGGGTATGCCATGCCCACTTACCATGACATTTTAGATGCCCACTTACCATGACATTTTAGATCCAATCAAGTTTGAATTTTAGTATATCTCTTAGAGAGATATCATCTGGACTTTCTTGCGAAGTCGTGGTTGGTGTATTCCTCTTCTGGAATTTGCGCCATCGACTTAAACTTTTTTGAACGCAAGTATTGAAGTCGTTGGTACCTGGCCGCGGGCTTTGCACACAGAGCTCGCGTCTTGAGGCCACTGACTTGGAAGAATTTCAATTCGGGTCGAAGGTTTCAGGCCTGAACTTTTGCAACTCCTGTTCCTCCAACAGAGAGATGGCAATTTTTGGCGTCTGATTCTCTGCGCGCCTTGTATCTTAGACGCGGATGTGGAATTAGGTCGCGTTTGAATTCTGTGTGTATCACAGTCTTGCTCGCGTCTGTTTGCAGGAATCTGGCCCAGCGTGCGGGTCATTCCCGCGTCTGCAGTCTTCAGCAATAACCGCGTTTGTGACTTAGTTTTCTTCTGTCGAAGTATACTAAGCTCTGAATTGTCTAATCCCTTGTTTGCTTCTTCCAGGTAGGCTTGATCATCCTTTTCACGTTCGCTGGGCCCGTGGGAGAAAAAATCGGCTGGCGAACTTGTTCGATGTTCGTCCACAAGGGAAGAAATTATAGTCTCCGTCGTCCACAAGGGACGAAATCATGGTCCCTGACGGGGACTTAACCCTCGCCAAGATCTCTTTGAATTGACGCACCAGTCATGCTTGCTGGCATGGCATGGTCAGAGTAAGGATGGCGGCAGGGGTAGCGGTGGATATAGTGGTGGGTAGCATCCCCTGTGAGGTCTTAAAACCTCCTCTCTTACCCCAGAAGTGACATCGAGGAAACTCCATGCTCATTGGACGATCTTCTGGCGGAAGAGATGTTCATCAACGAAGGATCACACCCCCACTTTGGATGGAGATGTTCGACGGATCATAACCCGGCTTCGGATGGTCAGGTGAGATCAGAAGATTCTGCTGCCATCAGACCTCAAGAACCACCATTGTTCTCGATCAACCAGAGACTTCTTCGATGTTTACATCATGCATCATGGTGCAACCAGCTTCTGATCGTTGCCACAATATCCGATCCTACTTTGGCGCCCTTCCAAGCATCCTGTACTCGGAATAACATGTAGCTGAGGAGCGAGTGCAACCTCTGAGAGAGAGAGAGACTTCTTTGTACTCCTTAACTGTAACACTCAATCTTATTGTATAAGAGAGCGTTTTTGTATCACTTTCATGTGCCTGGATATAAATAAAAGTGACACTTTTCTTTTTCTCCTTCTATTGTCTTGAACTTTTTCTTTTAGTCAGACGCATAAAAGCAAAGGACTTTGACTTGTCAAAACTATGATGATAATTTCAAACAGTCAAACTTTTTAGAGAGAAATCCTATTTTTGGAACTCCCCAATGCTGTCAGAGGTGTAATATTAACTTGACAAGAGATAAGACAATTTTGTGGACCTGTCAATCTATAAAGGAGAATGACAAGTGAGACTCGTACCCCCAGGGAAAATGGGCCTTTATCAAGGTTTAGGATTCACTCGATTAAGCTCAGCTGGGGATTTGAAGGAAAACACTGTTAATGGTGTAGTATTAACCTAACAATGTGTTTAGGTAGACTTGTTATTCTATTGAAGAGAATAGCAAGTGAATCTAGATCCGCGGGGAATCTAAGAAGGTTTTACCATTAGAGGTGTGATATTAACTTAACGGGTTGAATGTAGTCCTGTCAGAAATATGATGTTAACCTGACAAGGATGTGAGTCAGAGGTGTGATATTAACCTGACTCAGAAATACTTCAGTTTCATTTGGGAAAACAGAAGTGTCACTGACATAGGTGTGATGTTTAACTTGACAGTGAGGGCAATGCTAGAGGTGTAATGTTGAACTTGGCATTGGTCATCTCGACTCCGATACGGAAGTTCGAGGGAAATTCATTGTCATAGGTGTATTATTGAACTTAACAATGAATTGGATGCTAGAGTATGATGTTGAACTTATCATCATCCATTTCGGCTTCGACATGGAAGTCTGGAGGAAAGTGACTGTCAGAGGTGTGGTATTAAACTTGGCAGAAACTTGATGTACTGTTTAGAAGTGTAATGTTAACTTAACAGTAATTTGTCAGAGGTGTGATATTAACTTGACAGAAATTGATTTGCGATATGAGCAATTTGAGGACTTGTCATCCTATTGATGAGAATGGACAAGTGGAGTTTGAAGTGCCAGAGGTATAGTGTTAACTTGGCAACAACTGTATTTTGTAGACCTACCATCCTGTGGATGAGAATTGGTAAGGGATTTTGGAGGGGAGAGTGGAGTTGAGTCCACTTAGGATTTTTAGCAAACCCTCAGCTATCAACGGATTTGAGGTGCCTTTACCAACTACCGTTTGAGTTGGGCTAGCCATGCTATTCCCCTCAGCATGATGAGTTGTCGAAGATTTATGTTGGGCTTAAAAGCCAACATTTTCCTCTATCCTTAGCCATCGGAGGCGTCGGATGTTAATGAAGAAGCTCTTCTTGTTTTGATCAGAGGTGTACTTTTAACTTGATCGGGGGAGGAGTACTATTAAGAATAGTACTTCTTCAAGAATCTGCCATTGATCGGCATCATGAGTGTATCGCCATTTGAAGTTATGAGACGATATGACCCATTTGAGTAGACTGACTCTACTACAAATGGCCCTTCCCATTTGGGTTGGAATTTTCCTTTTGTCTTGTGTGTCATTACCATGGGTCTTCTGACGGCTAAGACAAGATCGCCTTTCTTGAAAGTTCGCATTTTAACTTTCTTGTTGAAGGCTCTGGTAATTCGAGCCTGGTAGAGCTCGATTTGCTGTTGGGCCTGCAGACGCTTATCGTCTAAGGCTTCCAATTCTTGGAGTCGCTGTCGATGTTTCTCCTCTGTTGTCATCTTTGCTGTCAAGGCGACGCGTAGAGATGAAATTTGGATTTCTAGTGGAAGCACGGCTTCACACCCGTATACCAAGGAAAATGGCGTAGCTTTAGTCGGGGTTCGCACAGTTGTGCGATAGGCCCATAAGCATTCACCCAGCTTGTCGTCCCAGTCACGTTGACTTTTCGAGACGAATTTCTTGAGAAGCTTGCCAATGGTCTTATTGAAAGCTTCTGCGAGGCCATTAGTGGCAGGATAGTATGCTGTTGAGGACACACTCTGGATTCTGAACTTAGCACAGAATCTCTGGAAAGCCTGGCTGATGAACTGGGGTCCATTGTCATGGACAATTCGCCGAGATACACCAAAATGGTAAATGACGTGATGCTTTACGAACTTGATCACGTTAGACGATTTTACCTCCTTCAAAGGGATGGCCTCGGCCCATTTAGAGAAGTAATCGGTTATTGCCAAAATGAACCGATGTCCTTTTGATGATGGTGGGCTGATAGGGCCAACTACATCCATCCCCCACATTTCAAATGGCCAGGTAGAGGTCGTAGAATGGAGGTACTCTGGTGCTTGATGGATGAAATCGCCATGCACTTGGCAAGCGTGACATCTTTTAGCATAAGTGACGGCATCGACAATCATCTTGGGCCAATAGTAACCCAACCTTTGGAGTCGATGTGCCAATTTTGGGCCGGGTTGGTGAGCTCCACACATGCCGTCGTGGGCTTCTTTCAATACCTCTTGAGCCTCCTTTGGTGAGAGGCACCGGAGCAAGATCCCGTCATGCGATCGACGATACAATGTTCGTGTAATCGCATTGTAGTAAAATTTAGGGGCTTTCCTTCGAATGGCAGTCGCTTCCTTGGCATCCTCAGGCAGGATGCCGTACAAGACATAGTCGATATAGGGGAATCGCCAGTCTTTAAGCTCTGGCCTGGTTGACAATTCCAGGGCTTCTTTGCCTTGACACTCTCCCTTTGACCCCTGATAGTCTTCGAGGGCGGTTCTCGGGCAATACAGGTCGTGGCTGTAGACGAATACTTTCTCCATTACTCCAGCTGGAAGAGCTAAAGAGGCCGCGAGGGATGCCAGTGCATCTGCATGCACATTTTGCTTGCGTAGTACATGGTCGATGTAGAAGTTCGTAAACTTCCCAGCCATGTGGACAGTTGCGTTGTAATAGGGTACTAGGTCTTCATGTCTGACTTCGTACTCCCCGCAAACCTGGCTAACGATGAGTTTGGAGTCACCATATGCCTCGAGATTTTTAACGCCAATCTCATCGGCTAGTTGCATCCCAATCAAAAGAGCATTGTACTCCGCCACATTGTTAGAACACGGCTCAGTTAATGAGACAGCTCGAGGAATCACATAGTTCTGTGGGGAGACAAGTACTACTCCTACCCCTGCTACTAGGTGTCCTTTTGGGCTCGTTCTGGACGCGCCATCAAAGAAAAGTTGCCACACCTGCCTTTCAAAGGATGTCTGGGTCTGGCAGGCTTCAGCGACCTTGTCTGGGAGATCGTCGTAAAGCTTGGTTACCCTCGGATCTGGATGCTCAGCCAGGAAATCCGCCACCGCTTGTCCCTTCACAGCTTTTTGTGGTAAAAAGTGCATTTCATATTGAGATAGCAATATGGCCCATTTTGCCAGCCGGCCGTTCAATGATGAAGGCTTAGTCATAAGTAACCTCAGGGGGTTGACTTTTGATATGACGTTTATAGTTTGGCCTACCAGATAGTGTCGCATTTTCTGAATAGCGAACACTAATGCCAAACATTCCTTCTCGATCGGATTATACCGATGTTAGGCTCCGATCATTGTTCTACTCAGATAGTAGATTGCTCGCTCTCATCCTTGATCATCATTCTGAGCTAGTAGAGCTCCCAAAGAATGATCCATTGCCCGGACGTACACCAGGAAAGGCTTTCCGAATACCGGAGCTGCAAGGACTGGTGGTTGGGTGAGGTATTGCTTGATTTCCTCAAATGCTTGTTGGCAAGCGTCATCCCAAATGAACGAGACACCCTTCTTCATTAACTTAGCGAAGGGTTGGCATCTTCCAGAGAGGTTTGAGATGAACCTGCGGATGTACGCCAATCGTTGATTGAAAATTCACAAGGTATATGATGTTAATTGCTCAAGAATCAGATATTAAAGAGATGATTCAGTGATTTAGAGTTTACCTTTGATCTTGTTTACTTTGAATATGTGATTATTATACCTTGTTTCAATCTTTCGTTATAGCAAGTAGCTATATCGAGTCGTACCACGAGGAGAGCAAGCATAGAAGCTTCACGATACTAGTGAGACAAAGAAACGATACCTCTTCTTTGTTCATTACACAAGAGCAAGCAATGTACAAGAGGTTGTGGATTGGTGGTACATTGTGAAAAAGAAATGTATTGTGAAAAAGAAGTGAAGTGAATGAAGTGTGATGAAGTAAAGAAAATAAAAGAAAGCTAGAATAAAATGTATGAACTCTCTTGATTAGAAAGATGCATGGCTAGCATTACTACACCTCCTTGCTAACATACTAACTCTATGTTGATTTCAAGATTGTCTCAAATTGAATCATAGACAATAGAATATGGCTTGCATGTTCAAGTATGGTATTCCTTCTTGAAGACTTAGTGTTCCTTTTAGTTAGTTAGCTTGAAGCCTCTTCTAGAATCTTTGGTTCTCTTACTAGATGAACATTGAGGAACTATAGGCTTGGTACTCATTTAGTGCAAAGGTTAGAAGAATCAAACTCTTCTTGACATTCAAAGCTTAACTACAAAGTTAGCTTGAAGTACATGAGATGATCTTGCTACACAAATGACACAACCATGGTAATCCATCCTTATGATCCAATCAAAGGCTCTTTTAAAGAGACACACAATTCTTATAGAGATCTAACAAGCAATCACCCAAGGATACAACTTACTTCATTGGAATTTACAAGAAACATGAAATTATGCAAGCATTGAAGTATACAATCAACTAGAGCTAGTAGTAGCTAGGTGAGTCTTAGCTAGCCATGCAACTAGAATTTAGCCCTCCATTACACTTACAACAAAGCTAGAATTCTCCATGAAAGTAAAGATCTAATCAATTAAACTAAGACTAGAATTGAATACAAGAAATTAAAGCACAAGAAGAGAAAGCATACTCAAGTTTAGCAAATAGAAGAAGAGAGCTCCATTGATGAATCTTTGCTTCAAGGTTGTCACAAGTCTTGATTACAAACTCTCAAAGTGAAAAACTCTCTCTCAATTTGGCTACAAACTCAAGGAGGAAGGAGAAGAGAACTAAAATCCTAGAACAAAAATTACAACACTTCCAAAATTTTCCCTCTCTCTTCACTCCCGCTCGCGCAGATCTCTGGCCAGGTATTTATAGGCAACTTTGAGAATCCCCCAGAATCTTAACTGTTGGCACGAAATCCGAGGCTCAACGGCCCTGGGATTGCCGCGCCCTGCCGCGGGATTGCCGCGGGATTTTGGCCGTTGAGATCAGATTTTCTGGTGAGATCTGGTGGTTAGGTCGTTGGCCACGTGGACCACTTGGATTCTGCAGTTGGCGCGCGGATCTTTGGTGAGATCTGATTTGATCTTTTGGCTATTTTTTTAATTAACCCCCTTAATTATCACTAATTAAGGTGGTGAATTACTTTTCCTCTTTAAAGTGTAGATCTGCAAAATCAGAGAAAATATTAGTTAAAAATCACATTTAATATACAATATGCAAGGTATAAAGGTGGTCTAAAATGTAAATACATGTAACAATCACACCCCCATACCTAGCTTTTGCTCGTCCTCGAGCAAAAATAAAAGAAAAAGAAAGAAAAATCCTAACTAATTATTACACCACTTTCGTAGGTGACACGATTGCACTGAGCACGTGCAACAAGCCGTTAAACCTCTAGGTTACCCTAGAGGAGGAGTGTTGTCTCCTGAGGGTTTTCAGCGGATTACACCCACAAAATCCAAAAAGAAAAATAAAAGGGGTTAGTGAAATTTTTGATCCATGCTTTAGAGATTCTAAATTGACCTATAGGTTTCAGGTTACTCAAAACTCTTCATTCTTCTTATAAGTATCTATTTAGAATTTTGTTTTCAGCTTAGGTTAAGATTTTGAGGAGAAGATCAAAAACCGGATTTTGCATCAATCCTAAGATATATATATCTATAAATATGAAGGATCTCTCTCAGACTAAGTTCATTTATTTACTTATATACATAACAAAAAATTTTTTTTTTTTTTTATATATATGTATATACAATCTTTATTTATTTACATTTCCTTATCATCCTTAGGTATCCTAGTCTACCCATGTAGCGAGCATCTTACCGATGACTCCCAAACCAGATGGTTTTAGGGCATCAGATGAGAAAACATCCCTAAGGTTCGATGACTCGAGTAAACTAGGTCACTTAGGAATTTAAGGACTTAACCACCTTTAGGCGTGACCGGTAATGCTTCTTGAGGCACGACTAACCAGCTTAATCAGTGGCTAAGTATTTATTATTTTTTTTTCTTTTTGACCACTTTTAGGCGTGATTGGCAATGCTTCTTGAGGCACGACCTACCAGCTTAATCAGTGGGGTTTTTTTTTTTTTTTTTTTTCTTTTTGACCACTTTTAGGCGTGATTGGCAATGCTTCTTGAGGCACGGCCTACCAGCTTAATCAGTGGCTAAATTTTTTTTTATTTATTTATATTTATATACACACATTCATTTTTTTTTTATTATATATATGTGAATAAAGTCACAAAGTCTTTGATTAATCCCTCAATATGTTTAATATATATATCCTAAAGAAAGAATTAAAATCTAGTAATTTTTCTAATCCTTTATTACTTAACCTAAAAATCCAACAAAATTCCTCTTTTCAACTTATAATTGGAAATCTTAGTTAAGGGCTTCCTTAATCCCTAAATTTCAATTTAGATTCTTTAAACATGGATCAAAGAATTTCTTTTTTCTTTTTTTTTTATATATCTTTATTTTTTTTTATTTGTTTAAAAGAAAAGTAAAATCTAAAAAGAAAGTGAAAAAAAATCTAGAAAAAAGATAAAATCTAAAAATAAAAGAAAAATCCTAAAAAAAATAAAAAGGCCTAAAAAGAAAGTGAAAAATCCTATGTTAGTATATCTACCCCCCCATACCTATCTCATGCATTGTCCTCAATGTATGTGAGATAAAATGATGCATGAAATAGGTAAAGGTGAAAAGTCACTCCCTCGTCCTTTTTGGACCCGCAGTAGTACTGGGTCCAGCTGATTGTGTCCTCCTCAGTCTTACCTCCATATCATCTAACCTGGAGGATATTCTGGATGATTCCTCCTCCACCTTCTTCCTGAGCCTAACTTGTCCCCGAAATATTTTCTTCATGCCTTTCCAGAGAGTAGACATGAAGGCTTTTGGTTCAGTTGGGGGTTCTTGTCTTCAGAATTGGGGCTCATCTTCCACCTCTAGACTTTCCTCTGAAGAAGACTCCACAAGTACATTCTCAGGCATGACACTGGGTGTCCAGAGTGCCTGCAAGCAACTATTGTAGGCGCTTGTGGGTCTCTCTAGCATAATCGTCACTCGGGCAAATGTCGAAAAAATAGCGTCTGACATGAAATGCTGACACAGACGTGTAATTAATACAGCATGAGAAAATTTTGGACCCCGAGTGCGAGAGGAATTTTCGATAATGGACCGGAAGATGGTTCGATTTAAACAGACCGTGTGGTGCTGTGTCATCAGGTCATGAATAATTTGAAGCACAGGTCTGTTGAAAGTCGTGGTATGATCTAGCCCCAGAATGTTCCGTTGGATCCAACGTCCAACGCAATGAATGTTTCTAAATGTAGATTGGGCTTTGAGCCCACGATCCTGGGTAGTGCAGCGTACACCCATGATAGTTAAATAATCAATTAAGAGCAAGGGGTCGCTAAGTTGTGAAATAATGGGGGCATGAGTGATATGTTCTAGTAGTGGAAGTGTGACCCAGATGTCACCGAATGGCATATGCGAGACAAATTGGTATGGGTCATGACTTACAGAAGCATAATCTATAGAATTGTAAAATGCGTTCACTAGATCCGGGCAATAAAAGGCTTCATGCTCGTTATGATCAAACACCAAAGTGTACCAATTCCATGCGCGGATTCGATCCATAAAAATATGCCCATATCCCCCACCTTCATGAAAAAGTGCAAAAAAATCTCTCTCCACATATAGACTAGGTGCCATAATTGTACAAGACAATGAAATAAAGGATTTGAGATAAGAAATTGCAAACCACCCCCGGAGATCTTTGGGGGAACCCAAATCAGTAGCACAGAAGGCACAGAAATGGCCTCAGGAAGAAATTTTCTGAATCTGTCTCCAGCAAAAGGAAATAGTCGGAGTGGAGCTTTCCGGCGCGCCTGAGGTGGCAGAGTTGCCGCAGATGGGCGGCAGGGCGCGGCAAAGGAGAGGAGTTTGGTGATCAGAAAATTGGAGGAGGTTGGCTTTGGGAAGAAACTCTTAGATCTGAAAGGGTTTGCTCGGGTGAGGAAGGATGAGTTGGGAGGAGAGCTTTAAATAGGGGTAGGTAAAAAGGTGATGTACAAAGTTACCCCTAGGTCAAAGTAGAAATTACAACCCTAGGTCAAAATTTTTGAATATGAAAGGATTTCAAGGGAGGAAAGAGAATCCTAGGGATGTGAAATGTACAAAAATCCCAAAAGAAAAATTTTATTTTATTTACAAAAAAATGTAAAAGAGAAATATTTACAAAAGAAGTCCCCAGATGATTTTCATGAAAAATGCATGGGAAAATATACAAATGGAAAGGTCACAAATAAATTGGGTCGGAAAGACCCAATTCGTGAACGTCTTGTGACAATGACTCCGTGGTAAAAATGGCTTTAAGCGTTGTCCATTTACAGTGAATATATTGCCATTGGTTGGGTCAAGAATCTCTATAGCTCCATGGGAAAAAACAGTTTGAACGATGAACGGTCCTGACCACCTGGTACGCAGTTTACCAGGGAAGAGGTGGAGTCGAGAATTATATAACAGAACCTGTTGACCGACAGCAAAAATCTTCCTGTGAATGGCTTTGTCGTGAAACAGCTTGGTCCTGTGCTTTGTGATCCGAGCGTTATCGTATACTTCATTTCGTAGCTCCTCCAGCTCAGATAACTGTAACTTCCTGAGAACACCGGCTTTATCCAAATCAAGATTCAGTTGCTTTAAAGCCCATAGTGCACGGTGTTCTAACTCAACGGGCAAGTGGCATGCTTTTCCAAATATAACTCGGTACGGAGACATACCAAGGACAGTCTTATAAGCGGTCCTGTATGCCCATAAGGCATCAGTCAGTTTGACGGACCAATCCTTACGATTCTGTCCTACGGTCTTTTCCAAGATGAGTTTTATCTGTCTGTTTGTTACCTCAACTTGCCCATTGGTCTGAGGATGATAGGCCGTGGACAATTTATGAGTAATGGAGTATTTCCGCATCAAGGCTTCAAAAGCCCTATTGCAGAAGTGACTCCCATTGTCGCTCAGTATCGCACGGGGGGCTCCGAAGCGTGAAATGATGTACTCTCTTAAAAATTTAATGACAACTTGGTTGTCATTAGTCCGTGTAGGAATCGCTTCAGCCCACTTAGAAACATAATCTACGGCTACCAAGATGTACTGGTTACCGTAGGACAGAGGAAAGGGTCCCATAAAATCAATGCCCCATAGGTCGAAAATTTCGACTTCCAAGATGGGTGTGAGGGGCATCATGTTCCTTTGGGTAATCCGACCCGTCATTTGACATCTATCACAAAGCTTGCAAAAAGTAAAGGCATCCTTAAAGAGAGTGGGCCAGTAGAATCCACTCTGGAGCACTTTTTCCGCAGTTTTTCGTGGACCAAAGTGTCCACCGCAAGCTAACTTGTGACAGAATGTCAAAACGCTCTGGTGTTCATCCTCCGGAAGGCATCTACGAATAATTTGGTCAGGACAGTATTTAAATAAATACGGCTCATCCCAAAAGAAGAACCGCATTTGTCTCAGAAAACGGTGTTTTTCTTGTCCTGACCAATGGGAAGGAATTTGCCTGGTAGCAAGGTAATTTACAATATCAGCATACCAGGGCTCTCTACTCAGCACAAAGATGTGCTCGTCAGGAAAATCCTCGTTAATTGGTATTTTCTCATGGGGTGCGTTCGGGATTCTTGACAGATGATCCGCAACCACGTTCTCAACGCCCTTTTTATCTTTTATTTCCAAGTCAAACTCTTGCAAAAGAAGGATCCATCGAATCAATCTTGCCTTTGCGTCCTTCTTTTGCATCAAGTACCTCAGGGCGGAGTGGTCAGTAAAAATGATGGTCCTGGACCCTAGCAAATACTGTCGGAACTTCTCCAGCGCAAAAACGACTGCCAAAAATTCTTTTTCAGTGGTTGTGTAATTCAGCTGGGCATCGTTTAGTGTTCTGCTAGCATAGTATATTACGTGTTGCCTACTATCAATACGCTGTCCTAAAACAGCGCCAATCGCAAAGTCAGAGGCATCGCACATAATTTCAAATGGTTTGGTCCAGTCCGGTGCAGATATTATCGGTGCAGAAACAAGTCTATCCTTTAGCTCTCTCCACGACTTTTGACATTCTTCATCAAAGATATAGGGTACATCTTTTCCTAGGAGATTTGTCAAAGGTCTCGCAATGTTGCTAAACCCTTGAATGAATCTCCTATAGAAACCAGCGTGCCCTAAGAAAGATCTAATGTCCTTTAAACATTGTGGTTCAGTGAGCTTGGTGATAACCTCCACCTTAGACTTGTCTACCTCGATTCCGATACTCGATATCTTGTGCCCCAGTACAATTCCGTGCTTGACCATGAAATGACACTTTTCCCAATTAAGTGTCAAATTCTTTTCCATGCATCGTTGCAAAACCAGCTTAAGATGGTACAAGCACTGCTCGAAAGTATCCCCATAGATTGAAAAGTCATCCATAAAAATCTCTAAAAATTTCTCCACCATGTCCGAGAACAGGCTCAACATGCAACGTTGAAACGTTGCTGGAGCATTGCAAAGACCGAAGGGCATCCTACGGTATGCAAAAGTTCCGAAGGGACAGGTGAAGGTCGTCTTTTCTTGGTCCTCAGGAGCGATTGGGATCTGATTATATCCTGAATATCCATCCAGGAAACAATAATACTCATGTCCCGCCAATCTCTCCAACATCTGATCAATGAACGGAAGTGGGAAGTGGTCTTTACGTGTGGCGGTATTCAGCTTCCTATAATCAATACAAACTCGAATCTTCGTTGGAAGACGTGTTTGTATCAATTCCTTGTTCTCATTTTCCACAACAGTAAAGCCAGCTTTCTTCGGTACAGCGTGAACGGGACTAACCCATTGACTATCAGAAATGGGATAGATAATCCCATTGTCTAATAGTTTCATTATCTCAGATTTAACACCTTCTTGCATAATAGGGTTTAGTCGACGCTGTGGGTCTCTTTTTGGCTTGGTATCTTCCGTTAAGTGAATCCTGTGTTGGACAATCGTAGGACTAATTCCCTTAATATCAGCCATCGTCCAGCCAATGGCTTCTTTATTCTCCCTTAGCACAGTCAGAAGGTCCTCTTCTTGTTGGTCAGTGAGATTGGAAGCAATTATAACAGGAAAGGATTCTTTTTCATCCAAGTACTTGTACTTGAGATGACCAGGAAGAACCTTAAGCTCAACAGAAGGGACAGGATCTATAACTGGTTGCTCGTGGTGCAAGGGAAGAATAGGGGTAGAATTCGTAGTCCTTTCAACATCTGGTCCAACAATCTGATCAAGAGTTAGATCGTCAGCTTCTAACTCAAATTCCTCTTCAGATTCGTACTCCATCTCCTCCACGTGTTCACTGGTTAATCCCTCTATCAAGTTAACATCAAAAGAGTCATTCTCCACATCCCTTGGTTGCTTCCCCAGATGGAAGACATTCACCTCCTTCGTCATATCTCCGAACGTCAGCCGCATCGATCCATTTCAACAATTAATGATTGCATTCGCTGTGGCTAAGAAAGGACGTCCTAGAATGACAGGTGTTTGCGCTCTGTGGTTTTGTACGGGTTGTGTTTCTAAAACAACAAAATCCACGGGGTAAATGAATTCCCCCACCCGTATTAAAACATCCGTAATTTCCCCCTTAGGAATCTTAACAGAGCGATCAGCCAGCTGAATAGTCATCTGGGTTGGACGAAGGTTGCCTAACCCTAGCTGCTGGTACACAGAAAAAGGAAGAAGATTGATGCTTGCGCCCAAGTCTAGCAAAGCCCTATTTACAGTGGTCTGCCCTATGATACAAGAAATGGTAGGGCTCCCTGGATCCTTGTACTTTACAGGGATTGGACCATTAAGCAATTCACTCAGATTGGAAGCCAAAAAGACTTTCTTAGGGACATTTGCCTTTCTTTTCTTAGTACACATCTCTTTCAGAAACTTAGCGTATGATGGGACTTGCTGAATAGCATCTAAGAGAGGGACATTGATTTGCACTTGGTTAAATATCTCTCTGATCTTCTCCATATGAGCATTATTCTTATGATTTGTAAGCCTGTTTGGAATGGGACAACAGGCTTATAAATTTGCTCATCAACTTTCTCTTTTCCTTTTGACTGGGACGTGGATGGTTGTGAACTTGATGAAGGAATATCTTGCAAAGGTTGAATTGGAACAGAAGTTGATGGTTTTGACAAAGATTTTGGAGACTGATTTGAGACCTTGTTATCTACTTGTTTCCCAGACCTTAGGATATGAATGGCTTGGCAGTGGCTTTGGCTGGGTCCCAAGTCTTCAACTTCATGCAGAGGAAAATGGGCTCTAGGATTAGGCACAGGTTGGCTAGGCAGCATTCCTTTTTGCCTTTCAGTCAAGGAATTAGCCAACTGTCCTATTTGGATTTGTAACTTATTCATGTCCTGCTGCTGATTATTCATCATTGCGGCTTGGGTTTTGGACAAAGTCTCTATCATCTTCTCCAACTCAGAGATTTTCTTATCTGAAGGATTGGGTGGTGGATGATTCTGATATGGGGGTGGAAAATTAGCTTGATATGGCACAGAATTTTGGAATGGTTGGAATCTAGGTGGACTCTGATATGAATTGAAATTTGGTGGGTTTTGATGGTAATTAGGTGGATGTGCCTGAGCAGGGTATTGCTGATGTGGAAATGGTTGTCTCGGCTGCTCATTACCAGACTGACTCCAAGAGAAGTTAGGATGGTTACGCCACCCTGGATTGTAGGTCTTAGAGTAAGGATTGTATGGAGGTCTGGTATACGCGGCATTTGTACTCTCCTGAAAATTTTGAGAGTAATATACTGGACACTCTTCCAACACATGATTCAGATCATGGCAGAAAGTATAACCCGGGTGGACCATAGGTGCTACAGGTGGTGGGCTGGCCACTCGTGATGGGTTGACTTGACTAACAGAATGTTCCCTTGATTCTAACAATTCAATCCTCTTCATTAACTGGGTAATCTTAGCTTCTGCAGCTATAGAGGATCCTATAGAGTGTAAACCAGTTCTGGAAGTTGTTGGTGTGGGTTTCTCAGAGCAGGATTCCCACTGGATAGTTTTCTCCGCTAGAGCCTCAAAAAGATCCCAACCCTGGTCTTCATCCTTTTTAAGAAATTCTCCTTGACACATGGTTTCAAGGAGAGTCTTAGTTTGATAGTCCAGCCCATCATATATAATCTGGCATTGGCGCCACTTCTCTATACCATGATGGGGACACAGGGCTACTAAATCCTTAAAGCGCTAAAAGTACTTCCAGAATGGCTCATTGGGCTCTTGTTTGAATTGCATTATATTTTTGCGCATGAGGGCTGTCTTATGGATGGGATAGAATTTTTTAAGGAAGACCTTAACAAAATCATCCCATGAAGAGATTGAGCTGACAGGAAGACTGTACAGCCACTTCTTCGCAATATCCTTTAGTGCAAATGGGACAAATCTAAGTCTCACAACATCCTCACTTAACTGGGAAATCCTCATCATGAGGCATACTTCTTCAAACTCTCGTATGAAGATGTAAGCATCCTCAGATTCTAATCCGTGAAATCGTGGAAGAGTGTTTATGAACTGAGGTTTCAACTCAAAATTATGGTCATTAGTGTCCGGGAGGAGAATACAAGAAGGAATCGATGTGCGGATAGGATAGAATTTGTCCTGCAGTGACAAGTTGGCAGTCATGATTGTGTCGAGTAGTGGTGTATGTGGCAGTGTAGAAACTCTCACAAGCCTCGCAGAAATTGGTTCCCTATACCACTCTCGCATACAAATACACAATCAACGTGCACCTTTCAAACAAGCGGAAAATGAAAAATAACAATCAAGAAAAAAAAAATCAATCCAAGCTTCTAGGGTTTCTGGTCCTAGGTGACTCCTAAATAGACTGTCCACAGGAGGTTCGGTGCAGACACTGACTATAAGCAAATCGGCCAGGGAAGGGTAAGGTTGGTGGGAGGTTTTCCGTCCGAAGACGTTCCTTAATTAAGTAACCAGCAACCTTCGGGCTTTCGGCCCTCAACCCCTTTCCTAGACACCGATTTTACAGAAGTCACTTTCCAACACTTTTCCCCCTTAGGAAAATCTCCTAAGCGAGTCCGGATGTCCCTAGGGGCCAACGTCTAGCAATTTTAATTAGAAGCTTAGGATAGTGAATGCGTGGGGAAAATGGTTTGTGGGCTAAGGAAGGGGTGATAAAATCCCCACCTTATCTTTGTTATGGGATTTGCCCTTAACGTTGATTCGTGCAAGTGTACGATGTAAACAACCAAGAATCACTCAAAGCGGAATTAAATCATACAACGAGTGAGCCCTAGTCTATATGCTATGCTTCACGTACCTTGTCCCCCGCAATCTTCAACAGTAAATTGAAAGAAATTGAAAGACACGTGCCTATAATGCAAGATGTCTAAACAATTTTTATCAACAATTACAACCAATCTTTTACTGTTGATTAACAAATATCAGGTGAAGAATACAAGATTTCAGGTATATAGGCAGCAGTTTTTAGCAAAGCAGCAAGCCCTGCAGAAAACAGGTTAGTAGTGAACTCCTCTGTGCCGCGTTTCCACGGCAAAACTTGTGGATCCGCGGCACTTTGGAGGGATCCTGGTCTCTGCTTTCGAGAGCAGAGGCCCAGGTCCACTTATATGATTCTGCTGTGCAATATATCCTGTATCTTCAACCTGTACCTGCAACAGAGAAGATATATCGTTTAGTTTCTCACTTTTAAGAATACCGTTGCTCTCCCCGGCAACGGCGCCAAAAATTGATTGAAAATTCACAAGGTATATGATGTTAATTGCTCAAGAATCAGATATTAAAGAGATGATTCAGTGATTTAGAGTTTACCTTTGATCTTGTTTACTTTGAATATGTGATTATTATACCTTGTTTCAATCTTTCGTTATAGCAAGTAGCTATATCGAGTCGTACCACGAGGAGAGCAAGCATAGAAGCTTCACGATACTAGTGAGACAAAGAAACGATACCTCTTCTTTGTTCATTACACAAGAGCAAGCAATGTACAAGAGGTTGTGGATTGGTGGTACATTGTGAAAAAGAAATGTATTGTGAAAAAGAAGTGAAGTGAATGAAGTGTGATGAAGTAAAGAAAATAAAAGAAAGCTAGAATAAAATGTATGAACTCTCTTGATTAGAAAGATGCATGGCTAGCATTACTACACCTCCTTGCTAACATACTAACTCTATGTTGATTTCAAGATTGTCTCAAATTGAATCATAGACAATAGAATATGGCTTGCATGTTCAAGTATGGTATTCCTTCTTGAAGACTTAGTGTTCCTTTTAGTTAGTTAGCTTGAAGCCTCTTCTAGAATCTTTGGTTCTCTTACTAGATGAACATTGAGGAACTATAGGCTTGGTACTCATTTAGTGCAAAGGTTAGAAGAATCAAACTCTTCTTGACATTCAAAGCTTAACTACAAAGTTAGCTTGAAGTACATGAGATGATCTTGCTACACAAATGACACAACCATGGTAATCCATCCTTATGATCCAATCAAAGGCTCTTTTAAAGAGACACACAATTCTTATAGAGATCTAACAAGCAATCACCCAAGGATACAACTTACTTCATTGGAATTTACAAGAAACATGAAATTATGCAAGCATTGAAGTATACAATCAACTAGAGCTAGTAGTAGCTAGGTGAGTCTTAGCTAGCCATGCAACTAGAATTTAGCCCTCCATTACACTTACAACAAAGCTAGAATTCTCCATGAAAGTAAAGATCTAATCAATTAAACTAAGACTAGAATTGAATACAAGAAATTAAAGCACAAGAAGAGAAAGCATACTCAAGTTTAGCAAATAGAAGAAGAGAGCTCTATTGATGAATCTTTGCTTCAAGGTTGTCACAAGTCTTGATTACAAACTCTCAAAGTGAAAAACTCTCTCTCAATTTGGCTACAAACTCAAGGAGGAAGGAGAAGAGAACTAAAATCCTAGAACAAAAATTACAACACTTCCAAAATTTTCCCTCTCTCTTCACTCCCGCTCGCGCAGATCTCTGGCCAGGTATTTATAGGCAACTTTGAGAATCCCCCAGAATCTTAACTGTTGGCACGAAATCCGAGGCTCAACGGCCCTGGGATTGCCGCGCCCTGCCGCGGGATTGCCGCGGGATTTTGGCCGTTGAGATCCGATTTTCTGGTGAGATCTGGTGGTTAGGTCGTTGGCCACGTGGACCACTTGGATTCTGCAGTTGGCGCGCGGATCTTTGGTGAGATCTGATTTGATCTTTTGGCTATTTTTTTAATTAACCCCCTTAATTATCACTAATTAAGGTGGTGAATTACTTTTCCTCTTTAAAGTGTAGATCTGCAAAATCAGAGAAAATATTAGTTAAAAATCACATTTAATATACAATATGCAAGGTATAAAGGTGGTCTAAAATGTAAATACATGTAACAATCAATCGTCCTTGTAATCCCCTGAGTTCCTTGAGATTTCTTGGAGGCTGCATCTCCTGGATAGCTTGAACCTTTTCCGGGTCCAAATGGATCCCAGTGGAGGTTACAATGAATCCTAAGAATTTACCACTGGCCACCCCCAGGAAGGACTTGTTGGGATTCATCTTCAATCGATGAGCCCGCATGATGTCGAAGACCACCTTCAGGTCAGCTAAGTGATTACCCTTAGTGCGACTTTTTACCGCAATATCATCAACATAACATTCTACCGTTTTGCGTATTTGCTGCTGGAAAATGGCGTTCATGGCCCTCTAATAGGTTGCCCCCGCATTCTTCAGTCCGAAGGGTATGACGGTATAGCAATAAACCCCCAATGGTGTCCTGAAGGAGGTGTGCTTTTCGTCGTCAGGATACATTTTGATTTGATTGTATCCTGAAAACCCGTCCATGAAGGACATTCGTTCGAATCCGCAGGTATTGTCAATCATGATGTCTGTGATTGGCAATGGGAATTCGTCTTTGGGATAAGCCTCATTTAGATCACGGAAGTCGATGCAGATCTGGATCTTTCTGTTTTTCTTAGCAACGGGGACGATGTTGGCTATCCAATCGGGATGTTGCTCTTCCCTGATGAAGCCAGAATCTATAAGCTTTCTGACTTCTGATTGAATCGCCTCCATTATCTCTGGACGGAACCGTCGCTGTTGTTGTTTAACAGGCTTTACGTCCGGATTGATGTTGAGGCGGTGCATAACCACCTGAGGATCAAGTCCAGGCATGTCTTCGTAATTCCAAGCGAAGACATCTCTGTACTCTTGAACAAGAGATATTAGATCATTTTTCTCTGACGGTGACAGGCCGTCGCTTATGAAGATGGGCTTAGGATTAGCCTCATCTCCTAGATTAATCTGAACAATCTTGTCTTTGTGGGTGGTTCGCGCTGTTCAAAGCGGGTGTCCCACAGAGTGTTTAAATGTCTGATCCAAGGATCTGCATCAGATCGGATCATTTCTTCATCTTCATCTTCCGGATGGCTTGTTGAAACCATGTGCACCGAAAGTTCTTTGAAGATGTTGCCGACACTAGCATCTGACTCCCATGATGACGTGCCTGAAGAGTATTTATGGCCAAATGAGCCCCCGGAATCAGAGGCTGATGGAGTCGGAGTTGATACATAGCCCAACCCCCTGCGCGTCCGGTGATAATAATCGGGTGCTTTTCCTTTTGGCACAAAGGATCGAAGTAGCGTCCTCCGTCCTTTGCCGAAGTTCAACCCGAGTCTGCTGGTGAGGTCATACCCCATGTTTTTCATCATTCTGACTGTCTTTTGCTCATAATGACCGAACTGAGGGGATTCCTGCTCACTTTCTATTCTTCATGATTCATTAGTTCGGATTCAATTCGTCCGAAGAGAATTGGTCTTTGGCCCTTCCTTCTCGCTGGAATCATGAATATTGATTGTTGCGCATCGTCGACATTTCGACATGTTTTAAAGGACGATTTCACTGGTACATGCAACGATGTCAAAGCATCCATTGCCGACCAGAGATCGTCATCCACGTCGGTACTAGTGTCTGACGGCACTGAATCAGAAGCAAACACAGAAAAATATGCTAAATCTAATTCTTCATTGATGTACCAACCGCCTACATCGTCGGTGGTATTATTAACATCGAGCTTATCAATGCTCGTTACAGGTGGATCTAGCTCCCACACACACTCATCTTCCTCCAGCTCGGTGTCGGCTTCATTGCCAGAGTCTGGTTCCTCCGGTTGCGGGACTTCATCCGTCTCCACGGGATCTTTGTACAGTAAGGAGTCTGTGAAATAATTCTCGACCCCTTTGAATGGATGCCTTTCGGCAATCAACGTCTGCACCTTCCACCCTCGTCAATGTATTTCATGACTTGATGGAGAGTGGAGGGAACGATGGAGTTGCGGTGAATTCACGGTCGTCCCAGCAATAGGTTGTAGGAAGTGTCGGCATCAATGACGTAGCATGTCACTTCCGACTTTAAACTTCCAATCTGGCATTTGAGCTTGATCTTCCCCATCGGACGGGTCCTGTTGGCATTGAACCCATAGATAGTTGTTTGGGTAGGGCTCAAACGATGAGTAGGGATGCCCAGATGTTGCATGACCCCGCGAGGCATGATGATCAATGCGGACCCTGGATCTACCTGAATGCGGTTCACTTCAGATGATCCAATATACCCTGTGAAGTACAGGGGTCGATCATGCTTCCTTTTACCTGCATATCCTCTGCCGTGAAGGTGATGCAGGGGCATTCTGGGAGGTGTGGAGACAATTGTCTACATCTTCCTCCTTTGGCACCTGGGTCATGAAGACCTTAGCATTTGCCAGAGCCTCTTGTAGAGCTTCTCTGGTTGACTTCGACAGCCTAAGAAGCTCATACAAGGTAATTCGCGCCGGGATGTTGGCCAATTGAGCCAGGACATCAAAGCGGTAAGGCACCGTAGATCCTTCCGCGATGCCCTTTTGAAGGGCTCGAGAAAATCGAATCTCCTTCTGTTTCTCCACGGGTTGTTTTGTGGAGGGCTTGGTTGGCTCTGCAGCTGGTTGTGGAGGGGTTGCCGCCGTTTCGCCATACTGCTTCAAGTAGGGCTGTCCTGAGCGGGTTTCCGCCACCAGCCGACCGGGTTCTGCGGCCAGAACTATTGTCTCCTCTTCCGAGTCGGTTAGCGAAGGAATATCGGTATCCGCTTCTCGAGAAGAGGCACACCCACATTGCAGGATGACGCCTTTGCCTTGCCCTTGGACTTCTTGTTAGTTACAGTAGTCCATTGCTGGGCGTCAACAAGGTCAGGGTGGACCCACATGATTTCCCCTCGAGGCGTGGGAACAGGTATCAGGCCTTTCTCTTGTTGCTGGTGAGGATCTGTGTTGATCACTCTTAGCTCTCCTTTCGGAACAGGGACCACCCCCGAAGGCGTTGGGGGTTGTCTTTCGAACTGGAGAACTGACGTCATGTTAGCCGTCACCTTCTTCTGCTCTGGTCGGAGTTTTAATACCTCTGCGTCAATCAGGGCCTGAAGGATATCCTTGAAGATGTAGCAGCTTTTGGTGGGGTGTCCCAACATCCTGTGGTATAAGCAGTAATTGGGATTGTCGGTTTTACCGACTTCTTCAGGGCGTCTGGCTTCAGGGAGCTTCAGTCTATTGCTCTTGTTGAGTAGTTTAAAGAGCGAGTCGACATGTTCCTCCTTGAAAGAATACTGCTTGTTGGCGCGTGGCTGGCTTGAAGAGCCACTCGCCTTGACCAGTTGAGGTTTGGCGGGAGATTTGGTCTCCGTTGCCAAATTATCCTTCCGCTTTGTCTGGAGGGATGTGTCTGGCGCACGCCTGGTTGACCTCTCTGGCCGTGGCTTCCCTTCTTCTGCCCTGACGCGGGCAACAATCTCCTCAGCCTGTTCACCTTATTGGACCAACTGCTTCCAGGTGCGGCTTTCAGCAACTCCTATTGAGTAAGGAGTGAGGTTTGGAGATTGTGGCGACATGTTTCTACCAGGGTGACCTGGGTCATGCCGCTCGGACATCAGAGTGCCACATTCCGAAATCTTTCCACAAAAGATTTGACGGACTCTCCCTTTCGCTGTTTGGTAGCCAAAAGGGTGGGCATCGTGACTTCCGAGTCGTCTTCGAAGAAGCGCGTTAGGAATAGCTTCTCCAAATCACCCCAGTTCTTGATGGAGCTCTCCGGGAGTTTCATAAACCATTCGAAGGCGAGCCCTTTCAGGGTGCCAATGAACAGACGTGCCAAGATGGCATCATTGTCTACTACATTCCCTGTTTGGGATTTAAAGTAGTAGAGGTGTTGGTTGGGTGACCCCTTCCCATCGAATGCTTGGAGGGTTGGAGACTTAAACTTGGGCGGGTATGGCACCAAGTCCCACTCGGCCGGATAAGGCCGGATCACTCCCGCTTCCTGGAGGCCTTTACGGTTGGTGAGGGCCTCAAGGCGTTGCTCTAATTGATTCATTCTTTCGGAATGAATCTTCCCCTAATTTGGTCGTCTTTCCCTTGCGACGAGGATTTGGACGAGGTCGAGGTGGGCTTCTCTCCATCAGGGTGCACAGAAGACGAGCTTTCTCCCTCTTTTTTCTTGCCCTTAGACTTTTTAGGGGGAGATTTCTTCCTGTCTTCGAGCAACTGCGCAAGCATCTGCTTGAGAGAGTCGATGGATTCTTACTGAGCACGAATCATCTCAAGTTGTTCCTTCTGGGCCTGGGCTTGCAGCTCCAGGCGCCGGGCCATCTCCTCAGGAGTGCTTGTCATGTAGATGAAGGCCTCCTTCTTGATGGAAGAATTTGAGGCCTGCGATTCTGCTACAACAGAATGAGAGTCATTCATTTTGACGCCCCGGGCCAGGGCATTATAATCGATCAGGGGAATGGCCCCGGTCCGGGTACGAGTGTGTCGATACACTCCTTCCGGTTCAGAGTCAGACTCGTTAGAGCTGACTGCAGGCTATTTTCCTCTGCTCCTGCTTGTCATATTCGCAGTGAGCTCTGGGTATTCAGCGTTTAAAGAACATCCTCCGCCTATGAGAGCGTCTTCTTTTGGCTGACGGGGGTATCAGGGTCAGCTGTCTAACTAAAGACTGCTGGTACGCACCTGAACCACAACGGCACTCGGAGAGCATAGAGATAAGCCGTTGGCAGCAACATGATGAAGTGACCTGATTGGCACTTCTTTTCTTCGTCAAGTAATCCCTCAGATCCACGGGAGGGGGATCGAAGAGATTAACCTCGCAACGTCGAAGACGGGAGGCATCTATATGCTGTACAGCCCGGACGCGGGTTTTAGGGACGCGACTTTCGCGCCGCGGCTGTAAGACGCGCGTCTGGCGTCTCTGTTGAGACGAGACGCGATTGTCACGTTGCCGCTTAGTGCGTCAGGGCAAAAGAGTTTGAGAGAGAGTGGGTTGCTGGGCCCTACGCCTATGGGGGCGTGCCTCTTGCGCTTGACGAGGCGCAGAGGTTTCACCTTGGCGTTTGATAAGCTGGTCTTCAGAGGACCTAACTTGGGGAGTCTCGTGTTTGGGCCGCCAAACGCGAACTTCGCGCGCTGGATGCAGCGCAGCTAAGACGCCAGTTTGTGCGTTGCGTGCAGCCTCAGTTGGACAATCAGAAGTTCCAACTTGAAGCTGACGCGCACGCCTCCTCTGACGACGCTCAGCATTTCGGTTGCGTCGTGGAGGTGGAGAGAGACCAACGACGACCTGATGCTGGACACCAGAGATTTTGACCACGCGGTCTCCTGAGAGACGCTGACGCGTGTGTTCTGCGTTGCGCGGTTGGTCGCAACGGCAGTTGTGCCTGAGACCACGCGGGCCTCCTGAGAGGCGTTGGTGCGTGTATCCTGCTTGGCACAGTGGCAGCAGCGGCGCCCGAGAGAGCCTCAGATCGGGCTTCGGGGCCATTCCCCGCCGAGAGACCTGCGGCAGACGCGGGTCCTTGGGCTCTTGGAGCCGGAAGAGAGAAACTCTTCGTATTTCGCCTGGTCGAACTCAACAACTAGCGATTCGATTGACATCTTCCCCTTACGGAGGATGTCACCTTGCACCACGATTTGCTCGTCGGTAACAAATGAAGTCCCCAGCGGAGTCACCATCTCTTGTACGCACACGGAAAAGGTACGAGCTCGAAGTAAGATTTCCTTGGATCAAATTGAAAAATTACAACGGATTAGTATTCCGGTTACAAGGGAGAGAGGATGTTGAGCCTTGAATCCTCCCTTTGTTAAGGCTGGGTTCTTCGAGTGGCGATGGAGAGTGAATCTTGTTCTCCGTTGACAGGGTGGACCGTCTAGACCTTCGGGGATCTTCTCTTCGGCTGGTAGAAGGAGTAGCATAGCTCTGTCTACCAAACTCTCAAAGAGAAGGTAGGCAAAGGGCAACTTGTACGCAGCAAGCTTGCTGAAGAGTTGAGCTCTCTCTTGCTTCTCTGTCTGTCTGCCTTGTGTCTATACTTGTTTCTTGTGTCTTGTTCCCCATTCCTATAGCGGCGGGCTATTTATAGAGGTTTCAGGGGTGAACGTGCCACCTAAAAGTACTCCACAATGAGGGCTAATTCCCCGCTATGTGGGCGGTGACTGGCCCCATAACCAGAGCGGTTATACCGAGACGTGGGTCTTGAGACGCGGGGTGTTGAGCCCACGCGCCTTGATGCTGAGACGCGGTGTTGAGCCCACGCGCCTTGATGCTGAGACGCGGGTGTTGAGCCCACGCGCCTTGATGCTGAGATGCGGATGGCCATCATTAGTCCTGCGTCTAGAACTTGAAACTCTGCCTTTTTTAATGGCTTGTCTTTTAATGATTTTTAGACAGCCTACAGGCACAAAAACAAATCACCTCTACACTTAGAGGATAGGCACTTAGCCACACAAATAATAATCACCTCACACTTGAGGGATTCTAACATAATCTCCACCTCTCACTAGAGGGAGCCAAATACCACTTCCACTGTCACCTTACACTTGAGGGATAATAACTCAATCACCTCTCACTAGAGGGATATCACAATCAATTGAAGGTTTACAACTTGGAGATCTCTTTCAACCACAAACCAATTTTCTCACTAAAACAAAGATCCTATAGATAGGATAGAATGATAAGCTCAAGTGTGAGAAATAAAGAGTTTGAAAATTAAAAACTCAAAGAAAACTCTTGGGAAAACTTCTAGAATGAATATAAAGTGAAGATCAAAAACAATCCCAAAGACTTCTCCTTTCTTGATTTTTCCAACTATTTAAAACAAA